>OMLM01010065.1:80138-115181 GCA_900302695.1 Helostoma temminkii | reverse complement strand
AGAGTGAAAGAGCATTTTGAAACCAGACGTATTTATACTTTACATGGACACATTTGAAATCTCTTGCCCTACTTGTGAAAGACAAGCAATTAATCAGTGCTTTTGAAGCAGAGGTAACTCTGTACATCAGTTGCCAGCTTCTTATTGTACAGAGCGAGTCGGGGGATGGAAGGGAGGGTGGAGGTTGAGGGGCCTTTATGGGGGCATGTAAGAGTTTCTTTTTAAACTAATGCCTCTCAACAAAAACAGCCACCCTTCCAAATCCTATGCACCCACTCCCCCTCCCCTCACCTCAGTGTTTACCATAGGCCCAACTTCATAGGCCTTCTTAGTATAAAGTTGGAGCCAAACAGCTAAGAGTAGGGGAGTGATTACAACTTCCTTCAGTGTGAATGGTGCAGATGTCGGCCTGGCCTCAGTGAAGCAGAACAATGCCCTCAAAGGCGTCTGGACACAATGGGCCTTTCTCCTTTGCTGGAGATGTCTCTCTATAGCAGCTTGCAACGCGGGGATGCTAAGCAGGTGGCACACAGAGAGACAGAGACGGCCCCAAACCTTTTAAGTTCCCTCAGCTGAAAAGCATCGGTGGGTACATATGTGGAGGACTCGCAGTGGATTGCTTCTGTGGTCAGTCTGGGTATTAGTGTCTGAAGGTGTCATTTAGCTGTGGATTAGCCAGGCTGCCTGTTCAGTGGGGATTTTCCCCCCATTGATAGACCACGGAGAGAAGCTGGGATTGATGCGTTTTGGCATCGTTCTCTCTGATCTGCCACGGCTGGGTCGAAGATTGAGAGGTCTTTTGCCCTGATATCAGGAAGTCGCAGAGTTTTGTCCAAAATAATTGTTATTATGTATGCAGCATATTTTAAAATGGCAATAATAGAAATAATATTCATCAGAAAGTCTAACCACTAAAAGCAAATCATGACTTAACTTCTTACATTTGAAGCAAAGTCTTAGATGATACAACATGCTTGTATGTACAGTATCTGTGGATGTTTGCTTGTATATATTTACAGTACAATATCATGTGTATGATATTAAACATATTCATACATATATTAGATATTGTAGTATTTGTGTTTTACAGTGTATGTACAGTACTAGTTCAGCTCTTCTACTTGATAGTGTTTACCACACCACGTGTTTGTGTACTAAATGGAAGCACCCTGGTCTTATGGATTTGCAGATTTAATTATGACAGCATAAGTGTCCCACTGTGTGTTTACCACAAAGAGTCCCTCTCTATGGAGCTCAATAATTTGCTCTCCACTTCCCCAACTGTGGGGCATTACTGTGATTTTCCTGGGCCCAGTGGAGAGCGGTGGGGACCAAATGAAGAAGAGTCACCTGGCGTCTTCTTCCAAGGTCTCGCAGAGTTAACATGTAATGAATAAATTAATATTTAATGAAGGAATGGGCCACTATTACAGTCACCCTGCACTCATGCCATCAGGGAAGATAGAGGTTGAAGACACTAAATGTTGCACTGGATGCTGTGAATTGACAAACAACATCAAATAACAGAAAGAATGGTGCTAAATACTTTGTGTGCTCTACCACTGTGCTCATTTGAGCAGAAGTTAATGTCATCTGTAGTTTTATTCTTTTGTCTTATTTGTGTTTTCATCTAGTGAGGTTCATGCTGAAATTGTGCTTTCATCACAGTGTGGGCTGATTAAAGATGTTTAACTCTTGTAAGTAGCTTTTTTTATGTTTATTTATTTATTTTTAATAATTATTTTAAAATATGAACAATGAATTCTGTCACTTTTGTGTTTGTGTTTTGTCTTTCACGCATCAAAGCATCTACTATTCATTTCCTGAGGCCTGTCTGAAAAAAATGTGGTCATTCACATATATTTTTCCACATAATGTGCCTTCTTGCTCTTACTTGTGCTATTATGGACTATGACTTATCACCCAACATCAGTGTACAGTACAGTGTCAGGTGTGTGATGGTAGCAAAACAATATGCCTACAGATTTACCTTTCTTGTATCTTTTGTCATTGAGGGATTTAATGCGTCATTGGCACACGTGCAAGCTGGGTCCTGCTGGGCTGTTGCTAATGTCGAAGCCCCCTTGTGTGAGTACATTATCTCTGAGCTTTCCTATTATTCTGGAACAGTCTTTGACTTCTAATGTGCCTATCTACACGTCCCTGGATATCTAGCATCATTATGTAGCAAACTAACAATCCATTATTCTCATCTATTGTCATTACTGCAAGCAATACTCCATTAGCTTAAGTTCTTTTGTTTAGCTCTCTTAATTTAAATGAATAACAATCCACTCTTCAACAAGACATTGCACAAAGGTTATGAGTCATGTGATAACAAATATGTTGTTCATTATTTTAAAAAGGCCTAGTTTTGAGAACAAGAGGTACAAACACCAAATACGCCAATAACACCACTAACATTAGCAATTTGTGTTCCATCTTGGCTTTAATTTAGTGGTGTTCTCCTTGGTCAGGTACATTTCAAAACCTTTGACTAAAGAAGTTCCAGTCGTTAAAGGTTCGTTACTCTCATATGATTAAAAATTATAGTGCTGCACTAGTAAGACAAGACTGTGTTAAGTTGGAAAACGTTTCTGCACAAAGCAATGGTGTCTCCTACGCTTGCCTTCATTTTCTTACAACAGCAATATATTGACAAGTAAGATCAAAATTAATAGAAATATATTAATAAATACTGTAAGCAGAAATTCCCATGGTGAAATCTGCACTCTACAGTGTATGCACTTCTGTTAAATGTTCTTTAAACAGTTTTTTAATGTGATAGGTGTGTGGGAGAAGCAGAAAAAAAAACAAATGCATTTGATGTTTTCATTATTTTACCGCTGCGTTTCCCATAGTGTTGGCAGATATTTATACGAGCAAAGAAAAAAAACAGACAAAGCGAAGGAAACCAATCAAACAGACCAATCAGTGTCTGTGTTGAATATAAAATAAATATCTGTTAGAGGTGAGACATATTAACCTCTACCCTGAATCAAATTTGATATTTTTAGCTCTAGTGAGCCTTCAGACTGAACTGTGATCTGCTGCCCAGAGAGAAAAAAATCTGTGCTGACCTGCACGTTGGCCAACTCCTTAGAGGAAATACCACAGATTCCTCTGGCCATAGTGTATAATAAATATAGAAAGATATAGAGTGAGAGATGGCAATCCCTTGCATAGTGGATCATTTTTACACAACCCCGAGAATTAAATGTGACTAATGCCTGGACCGTCAAAGCATCAAAAATCCTTTGAATTTAAATGGATGGTTACTGAGAAAAGCCTTTGCACTCAGGACATAGTATTGAGTTTTGCTGAATGTAACAATTAATTTGTTATGTAGTGCTTTTTGAAAGTAGCCTCAGTGTCACTCACATTTCCTTGGTTGAGACTAGGCTGGTTGCAGTCACACTTTGCAGTGTCGCCTGAGACAAGCCTGTTTTCTTAGCCAAAATTTTGCTATTACAACATCAGCACAAAGCAATTAATTAGAAAACGAAGTAATGGTTTTAGATTTAGCTGTCATATTTAACTGTCCTGTTAAATATGTTCATGTAAATTGTGAATTTAAAGGTACATATAAGTGAGACAAATTATGGTAGTCAACAATAATAGGTAGAAACATAATTGATAAAGAAAGTCAGTTGGAATGTTATAATGTAAATGAAGTTACACAACAATAATTTAATTACACATAAATGATTTAAATACACATAAATTATCTAAAGTCTTGACTGGATTGTGCTTGATACCAGATTATCTCCCACTATTGGTGACGTATTACTGATCGTGTAATAAGCCTGATAGGTGTTATATGACACTATGTGACATAGACTTGTTCCAGACATGCAAGCCAAAAGGAACACTTTGTAAGTGCAATTAGATTCCCTGATATTGACTGTTGAAGTGAGCTCTCCCTCTCCCCAGGAGTCAAGGGAAGCACATGTATTGTGCGTCTTTCTCAGATTACACAGATAATACTCAATGACAATGTTCTTGGCTGCAAAGGTGAAAACATTTTTCATTGCATATATGTATTTTTGTAAAGCATGGTTTATCTCCTCTATTAATGTTCGCTAAAGTATGGCAATTAATAAACACTTTTTTATTATTTTATGGATTTGTCGTGACCAATGTGTTGCCTCAATGCCATTATTTATTAATTAATTATTAATTAAATCCAATACTGAGATTTGCTGTTACTCTAAAAGTATTATCTTTCTTTTCTACACAGTGGCAGGTGCATTTTCCCTCACCATAAATCTGTCATTTTTACGAGCAGTGCCATCAGCCACATGCCAAAGGCAACAAAAGATGTCACTGTTCTCCCTATTCTTGTGACTTGTTTGTGTAATGACATCACTGACCAATGAATGATTAATTACTCTAATGGTCCATTCTTAGGCAAGCGGGCATTGTAAGGTCACAACCTTGAGGATAGAGGAAATGGTTGCAATAAGTGGGGGGTCATCCTTCTGCAGACTCTACGGTGGTAACCAGCATTACCTGTGTGACTGAGTTACTGTCCCCCTTCCCCAACAAGAGAACAGCAAGAGGTCTTCTCTTCTTGAGCTCCCCAAGACCACACTTCGGCCCAGGAGAACAATAAAACAGTGTCAGTTTGTACAGGAAGATAGAGACAAAGTGAAAGAGGAAACAATTCATCCACAACAGGACACACGGCCATGGAGGATAACCTGCCTTCAAAGGTGCTGGGGTGGTGTATCAGAATAGCTTAGAGGTGGCGCACTTCAAAAAGCTTGGTGCGGCTCCTGTATCGAGTCATTTTTCCTGCTATTCTTGTGGGTTGGATTTGGGTTGCTATAAGTAGCCTGCATCCTGTCCCTCTGTGGTCTCAGGTGGATAAGTTTTGTTTTTGTAGCTGGGGCCGGACCTTTAATGGCTCTCTGTGCTCCCACTGCTTCTGTTGGCAAGGCTGATTGGCTTGTTAGCGATGTACACATACATACAAAAGAACAACTAAAGTCAGTGCTGTAGTGGGGGCAACATTTAATTAGGACAGATTCTTTCTTACATTATGTCACATTAGCTATTATGATGAACAAAGTTAGACAGTCAGCGCACTAACAGCAGTGCAGTGCAGTATTTTCAGGTTAAACATTATATTGTTGAATAGCTGGTTAACATCTCGCTGGCAATGTGGACTAGAACCAATAACGAACAAAAAACTGCATAATACTATGTATAGCAGCATAGTCACAAAATTCATCTTCACTTACAAAGCTAGTCATTTTAAAGGCTGTTTTAAAGTCAAATATGCTGAGGGCTGCAGCTACTGCACAACTGGTGACAAACTACAGACAACCAACCTTATAGAGCACTGCTTACTATGGTGTGCTATTTATGCTCAGAGGTATTAATTGCTTTGAAGATATTTTCTTTATTTGCTTCTTTTTTAGCATTAATACTACTAACATGCATTTGTTTTACATCCTGAGTTTTACATCTGCAAAGATGTAGCGCTAAAATACAATACAGTGGCCTGAGCGTTAACAAAAAAATGAAAGGCCAGTGACATTTTAATAAAGCTGATATCTGAAACTTGTGTTTTGTTAATGTCCTCAAATCCTCTTTGTTGTTGGGTGAGAAAGCATCTGTTCTGTGCTTGTCCTAAGTGTCACTGTATCCGCCTTTATCCTCTGGAACCTCCTGGATAAATACAGGTTTGAAGACGTGCCAGTCTGCAACTTTAGTGGACCCTTCCTCATCCGTCTGTCTGCTTCTGGCCTCTCCTCATGTTCTCCCCTTTTGTGAGCTTTTGTGTGCTTTTGAAACATCTTGTCCATGTTGATCAGTAGTGGTCTGCTGGCTGCCTCTACTCCTCCCACAACACTCAGAGGCACACATGGTCCATTGTTGGTGGCACCAAGCCTGATTAGTGTGCACGCACCACCAGGGTTGGTAGGCAAACCACTTAGGAGAGTAAATGTGGTGTAATTACACTCTGTGGTAACCTGGTGGTCTAAACTGGCCAGAGTCCACCTCTACTCTCCTTGGTCCACCTGTACCTTTGTTCACCTGGGGAGGACTGAGTGACTAACATAGTCCACTATTTTTTCCTCTCTTTCCCTCAACCTCCTTTTTCTTTTAATGGTTTTCAGGTATGTCTGGCTGTCCTTTCTACTGCCCTGAACTGTAGGTCAGCCTACCCATTAATTACAGCTTCTGGTGATTATGGGATGAGAGGAAAAGTGTTGGAGTTTGCCTACTGTGTGGCAGGTCCAAACACTATGGCTTGAATGTTTATTTAACCACTTTAGTAGCTCAGGTTAAGTATGTTCATGCCATTGTTTCCTTGTAACCCATGACCTCTGCTGCCTCAAATTAATCAAGCTATTGTCCATGTCCAAGGGTAAGTTTTATTTAGAACTTAAGTTGTGGTAGGATTTATTTTTTACATGTCTTGTCATAGTTATTGGCAGAATAAAACATCTAGTTGTTTTAACTCATGTTTTATCTTGTGGAAGCCCAGGAGAGCTGAAGCCAGAAAATGGGGGGAACTGCACACTTGCAAACTTACTCATACTAACGGGAGCAATCACAGTCTCATATCCTGATTGTGCAGTTGGTAGTGTGGACAATGAGGGCTGAGAGAGGGAAATGTGCACGGCAGCTTTCCATTATGAGATAGTGTGTATTACTGTAATCCAGAGGGCCTCCTGCTCGCTGTGGCGTGTGCCAGACTCCTGGGTGGGCAATCTCAGAGACAGTGGGGAGGCCCAGCTTATTTCTGGGCACATTTGGCATGGCCTACATGGCTGTTACAAGAACTAGAAGTGGAACAGAAGTCATAAAAAGACGTTTTGATATTTTAGGGGAAACTTTTTAAGAGCTGGATGTGAAAGATGTGCTTTATCTTTTTTGCTTTAAATTTTGTGGTAAATTGGGAAAATGGGCAGGTTGTTTAACACGATAATAACAGTGAAATGATGGTCTGTCTTTCTCTAAAGCACATGTAGTCATAACAATATAGATTATTTATTCCTCAGAATGTAAGGCTTGTGTCGTGCTTTCTTGTCACTAGGGTTATTGCACACTGCAATTCTGGCTGACCTCTTCCAATCTTCAGATTGCATTCTTGTGGCCATAAAAAGGTGCATTTTCTTTTACAAACTGGTACTATAGTCTATAACACAAAATAAAGGAAATATTGTAAAGCTACATATATGGCAGGGATGATATGGCCTTTGATATGATTTGGAACTGATTCACTACTCCTGTCACTTACTTTCTTGTGGTTCATTTGCCAGAGACCCTCACAGTATGAAACCTGTGCTACCCTGAAGACCACTCGTTGGAAGCCTGCTGATCCTCGCTGGGTCTGGACTGCCCTCTGGAAACTTTGAAAGCCTGTCAAAGTTCTGTCAGAAAGCTTATCCCTGTACTCATGGCACCAGGCTGGCACTGAAGCAACGCTCTCTGCTGTGATAGAAAGCCATGGCTGATGTCCCACGGTAAATATCTCTGATGCCAGCAAAGGTGTCTGTAGGAACACTAGCACTGGTTTTGAGGGCCTTACACAGAAAAGTCAACAGAACATATTTAACGAAACAAGAATGATTACTGTCCCAAGGTCACAACCTTGCACGACCTGAGTTCAGGGGAAGGGTATCTGCCGTTTCCTGAGAATAATAAGTGGGAAATTTTCACTTCCCAGACCTCCCAGTAGCCCTACAAAGCGGGACTTTTACAATGCCCAGTGAGAACTCCCCTGATTGGCTTTATTGCAGGACTTCCACTTTATGTCTACCACTGTCATTAGGGGGTCTTCAACTCTAAACTTAGGCTGTTTTGGAAGGTTCAGGTCATGCCCCCCTGGCCTTGCTGTAAGCATTGATTATATGCTTTTCTGCAAGCATGCAGCTTTGTATTTTGGCTTCTGTGGACATCTGTGCATTGTCTATGTCATTAACAACGTTGTTTTTAATTTGCATTCTAAGCATGACATGTCTGTGAAAAAGTTCACAGTGAAAAAAGAAAAAAATAAACATTCATTTTTTCTCACCTAGCCATAGACACTCATCTGACAGGGCACTGTCACTGTCTTAATGCTGCTCTTCATGTCAGTCAGTAAGGAACTATTATGTATGTATGTATGACCTTAACAAATTTTGTGAGAGCTATATTTACACCTACAAATGTAATTTAATGAATTTGCATTATGATAGTCTTTGATCTGTTACATATAGTGTTTGTTTTAAAAGACTGAAAGAGTGCTGCACAGGCCCCAAGTGACCCACAAGTGCTTCAAATGAATATAGTCTGCTAACGGCTGTGAGAAGGCTCCCTGGGAGCAACCATGAAATATGTGCAAGAACCCATGACCACAGAGATAATAGCCCCTGCCCTGACCATGGATTCTCTCTGTCCCCTCTCTTCTGTACTTATTTCCCACACAGGTTTAGAGTAACTCATGTCTAGGACAAATGGTAAGATGAGCCTCTGTATGTCCTAGTAGAGAAGAGGTAAGACAGCGTCATCCCTCCTGTTTATAGGTGTTTTCTTATCTTGTATAAACAATAAAAATAATGTGGCAGTGTGCATGCACATGTGGATGTTTTCATATGTTAATGCATTCATGCACCGGTGCATCATGTCTATAGCTGTGATACGCTGATGTGCATCCGCTCCCAGCATGGTCTTTTTGAAACAAAACTATTTCTTGACCATGTATATTTACAGTCAGTGGACTATTTTCTGGCAGCGAGTTTTGTTTGTGGGAACTTTATGTGTTCATGTGTTGAATCACATCTAGGGTAAGAAAGAAGAGAAGATAGGGCAGCTCTAATTAAATCCAAAGGAAGAGTGTCATCTGCTGAGAACTCGCAACTAGGGGCCAGAGCAAATCAATGGACAGCCAGCACTGTCATCATCATCAACAGCTCCCGATCAGAGCAATTTGAGGGGAACAAAAAGGAATGAGAAAGACTCTACCAGGAAGCTCCTACCACCTGTGCAGGGAAAGAGAAAGCGAGTGAGAGAGAGAAAAATACAGAGAGAACAAGATTGTGACGGCATGGTTCAAGCTATTGTGAAATGCTGGAGATTTATCATTTCTTAGTTTAGGGCAGGCAATTTTGTCATCATCTCCAAGGACATCTATTTTGATAAACAAAGCTGTAATTGTGTGAACACTGGCTGTGATTAAAATGATCTAATGACCCTTTAAAAATATGGTATTTTTGGGTTTTGCTAGAGGATCAAACTGCTACTTACTGTGAGTTTCCAGAAGTAAGTGTTCCTGGTAATATACAAAGTGTTAGTGCAAGAGCAGATTTAGACTATTGAACCCTGTAAGTGGTATCAGTGCTTTCCTGTCTATGTGGACTGTGCCTCTTGGCCAGCAAGCCAAGGCAGTGCTGGATCAGATTCTTACGCAAACACAAGGACATAAACGGCATGTTCTCATGGCATTAGCATTCCAAATGTTTTTCAAGATGAATGTGAATGCAACTATTTTTGTCTCATAACCCGCTCTCTCAGATAACTCCCATCGAATAAATGAATTCTGACAAGGGGAATCTGCATACAAAAACACAGCGGGTTTAGAAGCAGCGGCCGGTCCAGTGACGAGGGCCTCTAAAGCTCTCTCTGAATCTCTTCATTCACCGCCTGTTCCTTATGGACTCACGGTCCTTTAAATAGCAGCCTATGTTTATCCTCTGTTCACACTGGAAAACTAGTAAAGCAGCCAGGCATACAGCTGCACATTAAAAACTTTGGCTGGCACCTGCACATCCTTTTACCTGCTTAATTTCTCACCAAAACTTTTTTTAAATTTAAAATTTTCTTCTTCTAATTTATCAATTTTTGTGTAAATTCACATACCAAAATCAACTGCTTAATACAAAAATCTGGGGTGGTTATTGGGATCATTTGTAAACAAATATTTTGAAAAATGTCACACATGTATTGTGTGTAGTGTTGGCACACTGTGAAATCAAAACATATATGTGCTCTCTTCTCAACATACTACATTACAATGCAACACCACCACACTAACACCATTATTAAGAATGTGTGTATTTTGTGCAGAACTCTAGAACAGTGGTTAGTCCTAATGAGCTGTGTTAGGTCTTTATTTTGTCTTAGTGATGATAATATTTATGCCGTCCTGCTTCTGGCCTGCTCTGTTTCTGAGGGAAAAGCTGTGTATGCAGTGTATGAAAATTGTTAAATAGTACTAAAAGATATTTTTATAAATCAGGAAGCTGTTGTTTCTTTTGTTTTTCTGAGATTCCTGTCTTTATTAATCCTGTTTTTCGTTCCTCTATTTGAGGACATGATTACCTGGAAGTTCTCCTCAGGCAACAGATTTTTGTCCAATCCTATTGGTGGAGTAGACTAAACACTGTATACATAGAAAGGGCTGAGCTGTCTTGAAGGTGCTATGTAGTACCTACCCTTTAACTTTAAAATTAATCAAGTGCATTTTAATTACTGAAGATGGTGATAAATGATGAAACAATGACCACCATTGTTCAGTCGACTTGGATGCCTAGTATAACATGTACTTAGCCTATGATAAAATGCAACCCCAAGGATGGTAAATATAATGAACTCACTTTTTCAAAGTGCTCATGAGCAAGGCCCTGACCGTGTCGATAATTACAGAGCTCTATTTCTGAATCATTCATCATTATTTCATTATTTAAATTCCATAATGACAAAGCCTATATTATCATACAACAAAAATCACTGTCTACAGTGATGTATTTTCTTCCACTGTTTTGTTTCATTCTGCATGAACCTTGCATTAGGACATTGCTCTGTTACTGGCACGCTGCTCATCATCCCATGTGGTGCTCGTGGGCATATAGAGCAGGCTTTCAAAGCAGTGCCATCTCCATATGTTTACTACGATAATCTTTTATCTGCCATCCCTGACTCTGGTTCACTCCCTTCCTCGCCTGTGGCAACAATTTTATTTCTGCATCAATTAGCACAGTGATTAATACAACAAGCAAACAGTTTAGAGGTAATGGCACACAATTAACATCTTTCCCCATCATAAAGGGTATGCTAAATACACACACTACTACTTTCTCTGCTTGGAATAGAGAGAAGTGTTTAGTCCCTAATTCATATGCTGTTGGATGGAAGTGGAGTGGGCCTGGCTTTGTGCTATGCCATTACCACATTAATCTAATTATAGATAGCTGAAAATGAGTCTTGCAAATCAGGACTGTGTGTGACACCCCAACACCATCCCCCGCACATGCACATTCACAATGTCCCCTAAAGAGGAGAATGAATGAGAATGCCTTTGCTTTTCAATGCACCACCACCATGCAAGACTGCCAACCCACTCTTCAAATGCCAAAATTGCTACTGAAAAGGCACCATTCACTTGCTTTGTATCCAAACTTGTTACTGACTTACTTTTACCACCTACCCTCAGCTCATTTCTCTTTTTCTGCTTCCTAATTACAATCCAGTGGCACCAGGAGGGTGTGCATGGGTAAATAGAGCTGTAGGGGCTTGTCATGTGTGTAGTAGTGGAGAAAAGTCCTTGCAGCGCTTAGGGATGAGATGATTTGTTGTGATTGACAGCTACCTTGAGACTGGCCTGATGGAGTTGTCAAAGCTGTATGCTAACAGCCTGTTCTCCTACCACTGCAGATGTACTCTGCTTCGCTGTACTGCACACACACACGCACGCACACACATGCGCACACATGCACAGCATTTTCTAGCATTAGGCACATCATGGGAACTCAAATATTTATTAGGACAATGGTTTTTAAATGCAATATGAGATGGAGCAGTCAGATTTCAAATCCAATTTTGCTTTCAGGGTTATTCTTGTATAAACAAGCATTTTGTACTGACAGATTCACACTGCCACCTCTTCCATATCACAGTCTTGTTTTTTCTGCCAAGCCAAGACAGAGCTGTATTTGAGGGTGTCGTCTTGGGCTAACACTGGGTGTGTGAATACAATGGCAATCCTACATCTGGGAACTCAGTGGGAAAACTATCCCATTTCTCACTTGTGCTGTTGGAAGAGGGTGTTCATTTTTACAAGGTGGATAGTGTTACTACAAAATGAAGTTGTGCAAAATTCCCTGTGAAAATCTGGTTATGAACGTTAGCTATGATTTTGACTGGTACTATTCATCACGTGCGTCCACTGAGAGTCAGCAGAACAAGTTTGTTTATGGTGGGCTGATACCTTTTCACCCTTTGTAAATGAAACGTGAGAGTTAGAACATTTTGTCATAGATTTCTTTGCTATTTATACAAAGTTTATTTAATGTAGTCTCTTTTTCCATAAATTAAGTTGTAGTATTTTTTGACATAGCATAATGCACAATGAGTGTAGGTTTGTTAGTAGTTTGGAGGAACTGCAGCAAAGCTCATGTTCTGTAATAGGAGATCAACTTTACACACTTTAGAAAGGACCAGCCTCATTTTGCACTTGGTCACCGGATTTCTCCTCTGGCCCCAAATCATTTTTTCTTTTCAAAGTTGTTTTTCCTTGCACCTCGTCCTCTTTGCAGTTCAGCACAGGAACAAAAGCTAACTGTTTAGCTGTGAGCCAGATCAAGGGCCTGCTTCTTCCTCCCAGGAAAAGGTGGAATAACAAATATGGCTGACGCTGAAATCAGCCATACCTTCTGTTGGCTCCAGACTTTAACATCTGTGCCGCACCTCTCTCTGTCTCCCACACAGCTGCTGCTGAAGCTGGGGAGGCTTCAGCCCAGTGCGTCCCAGCTCCCATCGCCTCGGAGTCCCCTGGGAAGCAGCTGACTGGCAACCAGACTGCCAACCAGATGATGGATCCTACCAGGAGAATCAGACTTGACAGGGGGAGGTGAGGCTCAGGAGTGGCCACCACTGAACCTGAGGACGAGGGGCTGATGTGGTCAGCTGCATCAGCTCTGTGTGTGTGTGCATTTGTGTGTGCTTGTCTGTTAGTGTTTGAATGCAGATGTGTAATGTCTGTGTAAGTGCATGCATTTGAATACCCATGTCTTTGGGCGGTTACTTTGGCGCATCTAGTCAAGTTTTTTTTTTTTTTCACTGCAGTCTCCATCTGGACTTGAAGCATTTTGTTAGCTGTAGGATGTTACATTTTATTTTGAAAGCTGACAAAATATCAGCAGCGTTTGACTCTTAAAGTTTGTATGTCTGCTGTTGGACCTGCTCAAAGCTGTGACAGATGCCAAATGACACATGTTGAGGTTGAGCTTACAAAATCAAGTTGGATTGAGATGAGACGAATAAAAAGTGAGAGAAATATAATTTTTAGGAATGACATCTGATTTTGACATTAGATCCTCAGTCCCCTTTTGCTCAGCGCCAGTCTAACTGGTAACCACAGGTCAGCCCGTTATATTTATAATTTGTAAGTTTCAATTATTAAACAAAAAAGCAAAAAAAAAACATGTTTTAAACCATTTACTGAGCTCAGCATATTGTTTTGTCATTTCTGGCATGACCAGCTTGATCTTGTGATACCAGCTGGATGAAAGCTTCATTCTTGCCCTGCGGCATCCTGCTGTGCCGTTGCCTCAACCAGACACTGTGATGGTAAGTGACTGCTGTAATTGTTCTGCTCCCAGCTCTTACACTTCAGCCATCCAACTGGCTCCTTTCTCCTGGTCATGCCATATTGCCCTCATGGGCCGCCTTGGCATGGGCCCACGGCCCCCAACACACTTTTAATACAACACCATGGTTTGATGTTGATGTGGAATTTTGTTTAGATTAATCCATATTGACGATTATAGCACTTGGACACTGATTTATGTATTGATACTATGAAAGAGCATTAAAAGTTAAACAAGAAATATTAACTTGGTGATGTGTTTGATGTTGTGTACAGATGCCAGTATTTTTGCATTACCAAAACGTATGTCAAAAAAGTAAATAAAAGATTTGTTTCACCTGAATTATGAAAAACATTTGCCTTACCTTTAGTAATTTAGTGACTGCTAATACAAAAGAGGTGAACAGGATTTTGTTTGTGGTGGTCAGAGCATTGAAATATTAAAAAAAAGTAATGTAAAATGTAAAACATGGGTAAATAAAACCACATAAACACAAAAAGGAAAAATGTGGAAAATGTATATTGTCTGCGTAATTAAACTGACCCAGAAAATATGTTTTTCAGGATCACTCTAGAAGCATTCTTATAAAATAAAACATCAGAAAAATATTACTGATACCCACCTTATGTACAGCAAGCATCTATATCACTGTATCACTACATCCAAATGTTTACTTAGCAGCCAGCCTGTTTTCTTCCTCGTCATCTATACATGCACTCAAATGCTCTCGTTGCCTCGTGTAGCCTTGCTGACTACACCAGCACCCCCACGCACACACACAAGAAAACAAACAGAACAGAGGGGAGAAGAAGATGAGGGTAGGGTTGCTTACTGTACTGTACATCAAATATTAAATTGTTTACCATAGTAAATAGACTCGTCTTAGCCCAGTTTGTTTGAAGTGATAGTCATCACTGTGAGTAGTGGGTGAAGTCGTACAGTGGGGACCTACTACTGTAACTAAGAGACTCATTTACCATTCACATTGTTGTGTCTGTTCTTCACACACTACATTAGTCAGGACTGACGCTGATATCTGTGCTTTTGGGCGTTAATGTTGGAACCCTGTAGTGGTCTCTGTTCGTTTGCTTATGTAATAAACGTCATAGAGTGAAGAGGAAGAGGAGAAGAGAAAGAGCAAAAGAAAATCAGGGAGGAATATTAAACTGTTCTTCACAGCCAAAAATGTTTTAAACATCTGAAGCTACCACACCACCCATCATCTCCCTTTACCTGTGGGGTATTAATATACACAGAACCACACGTGTGCATACACACTTGCTGTACTAGTACAGCACACACTTAAACCCACCCTCAGGGATTTGTGTGTCTGACTTTTATCTTGCCTAACGACCAGTAGTCAAGTCAGGAACCTAGTGAATAATTCACTATATTTACCTGCTCCTCTCTTCAAGACTTATAATGTTTGTATTGCAGAAAATAAATATATAAATGGAGCACTAGGTGAACATGTGAATGCATAAATAACTAAAGGAGCAGTGAGGCGGAGTGGTGTCTCTATCAGAGGTATGTTGCCATCTTCTGGTTTTGTAGTCAAACTTCAAGATAAATAAATAAAAAAATAAATTGCACTGCAGTGCTCAATATTTCATATTTATCATAATTTAAATTTGAGTGAAATATGTCACTTCATTGGCAGCACCACCCGAGCAAATGAAACTTAAAGAGATAAGTGGGACAGCTGATGGAGAGTGACACAGTTTCTCTTTTAAAAAAATGAAACTCCTCCCTAGTGACTCCTGTTTGGCTCAGTCAGGGTTAACTTTTACCAAGAGTCTTCATTACTTTTTTTTTAATTCTGTGAATTGTGAAAAAATGCTAAGCTTTTTACTCAAGTATATACATTTAATAGGTGACTCAAGGCTGTAGTTTGAGGTGTTGTCACAAGTTGTTGCTGGAATTTTAGATGCCTTTCTTGTTAATCTAATTTGCATGTATGATTATCCACATATGCCCTCCTGTTCCACTACTGCTCTGAATATGATCTGCGCTGTGGCAAGGTGTTAATTGGCTTGGCCCTCTGGTGTGTATGTGCACTGGTGTGTGTCTGTGTGTGTGTCTGTACCTCCACACAAATGTTTGCGTATGTATATGTCAGCATGTTGACAGCGTGAGCAGTGTCAGAGTGTCTCTCCGCGGCCCAGCACATGTGGCTCTCCTCCAGTCTGAGTGGCTCTTTCCTCTGTTCCTAACATGTGCTCTGTGGCTCCCCATCCCTGTTCAGCTCTGCTTAGCTCTGTCTGTGGTGGACATGGACTCACCAAGGAGCACACTGTTTACTGTAGTTGAGGTGATTATGTTAGCTTCTACAGGCATTCAAAAGGACCTGCAACGTAATGTTTCAATATTACAATTTAATGACTTTCAGTTGGACTGTACTGTAAGGATTTTGCCATTTTATATAAGTCTGGTGCCAAAATTAATATTTTTTGTAAAAATTGCAATTAAAAATGAATACATAATAATATGTATTTTAAATTTATTTTTAATTAATTGTTTTATATATATATTTTTTTTTTTTACAAAAATAATTGTTTCTTCTTTTTTTACTGTGGAATTTGTGTTAATTTTATTGTTTAGCACAGCGATGTCCCATGAAATATTTTAGTGCTTTCCTTTACAACATCTGGCAACTTCGCCAGGTAAGTTTCACCACGTTGCTGTCTGGTGTTCAGGCCTAGCAGCTGTGTTCGTGCGGCTTGGAAATACCTGCCAAGTGTTTAAATGAGTGTGTCTGAGTGCTGTATGTGGTACAATGGTCAGCAACATGAGAGGTGCTGTTTTCCTCTATGTCAGAAGTGTATGTGTGACTTTACTTTGTGTGTTGTGTGGAGTTTTTGGTACAGGGTCAGCGTGGGGTGCTGAATAAGCGGGAAGCCACGCTGAGTGGGCACATGCCCCAGAAAGTGCCAGAGGACAATCAACGCCACCAAACACACACACAGTCATACAATCTTTTGCCTTCTCTCTTTCTCTGTTTTCCTGTCTGTATATTGTCCCACTATCCCTCCTTGCTCCTTTTTGCCTGCGGCAAGACAGCTGTGTCCATCAGGCCATGAGGCCTGTGACATGGGTCACACGCTAAGAACCCACTAAGATCATGGCAGCGGAGGAGCTCTTCTGTCTGTGTGTGCAAGGAGGTGATGTGCAGAGGCTCAAAGTCTTTAGCCGTCATTTATCGTTTAGTTCAAATGTTTACAATGTTTACAGTTTATTTAGATCGTTTAAATTGATAAAATAAAAATAAAAATAACTTTGTAAAAAGCTGTATCATTGTGATTGTGTAAAGAAAATTCAGTGATTATTTAAAGACAGACATCAGTTGCTGTCTTTTGAAAAGTCCAGTCGTCTTTAGACTGTCACTGTGTATAATGTATTTATTTGAAAAGAGCCAGATTGGTTAAAAACACTTAAAATATAGATCAGCAGAGACAATATAACTATAGTTAGATATATAATGGCAGTCTAAACACATAATCATGAAAGGTTTTCATTTATTTAATTTCACTCATTTGAATTTGCAGGCTTCACTTCACTCTGTTAAATTCTTTATTGTGGTGCAGCAGTAGAGGTTTCCGTGTTGAAAGGTTCCACAGTAATGAGTGGACCATCATAGCCGGGCCTAAATGAGATCCATTTGGATTTTATGGTTGGTTGGGTACAGTTTTACCTGTGTGTTCTTTTGAAGAGGCTGTCAGCTTCGTTTAAATTACTTGAATCATTTATTTTATGTCACACATACAGAACGCTGAAACAAGAAATAGCAAAAATGATAAATATAACATGACAACATCACATACAGCTGTTTTTCAACTGTGGCAAAAATAAAATAAAATTTGTACTTATTCAAGTGAAAATAGTATTAACAAAATTGCCAGAATTCAAAGCTAGTAGAAGAGTTATGTGCAAGTGAAAACACAACATTTATTATTATTTCTAGATTTTAGATGTTTGAAAGATGCAATAAAATCATAACAATTCATATATCATTATGTTTGTTAACATTCATTTTCAACCAGTCTGTTTTTATTTTAAAATTTAAAAGCATGTTAGTTTGTTTCATAAATTCACAATTGCTATTTCTCCAAAATGTCAGTGCGCATTTACATTTTTGTGCATCTGGATTTAATTTTTATTTTTGTCCCACTGCAGCTGTTTTTTGTATTAAATTTGTATTAAAATTGTATTTGAATTATTCTACTACCCCCAGCCATGCATTGCTGTATTTATAGTAAAAATATTGTCACACATTGCTACAGCTGCTCATATTCACTTAATGTCAGGCTTTAAGGAGCAGCTAAAAGCTTTACTTTAACAGCTCTGTGTCTTTGATGTCAGGGAACTGGATATCCCCCCAAATCTCGAACACAGTCCCAGAATAAACACTGTGGTCTGGAGGTTAACTGGCGGAGCATTATATAGCCTGAATGCTGAAATCCATACGACTTCAATGAAGGTACCTCTCTCTCTTCTCCCCACCTCACCCCTCATTCATTCACTGCTTTTCTTTCTCTCACTCACTCAGGCAGCTTTTGTAACTCTGTGTAGTGTGGCAGCATGTGCTCGCTCTGCCTCTATCTTTCCTCTTCCCTCATCTGTCTTTCTCTTGTCCTCTTACTCTGTCCCTTTTCACTTGCGTAGGTCCATTTGAACAGAGGAGCTGTGCTCTCTTTGACCTGTGCTTGTCAGTGTTAATTGTATGGGTTTAATTACAAAAACACATTTAGCACGCTGAAAGGGGTTTAACTTAAATCCTTCCTCTTCAGACCAAACCTCTAGGATTTAGATGTAGCAGAACTGTATCAACTATCTGAGTCAGATTAGATGTTGCTTCTTATCTTATCACAGCCTGTCTTTTGAGTTGCCTTTTATTCAGCTGTCTGTCTGAGGTATTTGCAGACTGCTTAGATGCTCTTAGCAAGGCAGCTTGATTTATATGATGCACCCACTAAAGTTCTTCCCTATATAATGTTTTAGTGCTCATTTGTCTTTACATATCCAATACGTAAAAAAAAAATAACCGAGAAGATATTTTAAAACAAATGTGGTAAGAAAATATACTGTACGGATACACTTTATGTGTAAGAACAATAGGTATCCAAGAATTTTAAAAAAAAAGTTTAATTTGATTCTATTTAGCAAAAAGTAAACAAAAAAGAAAGATAAGGAAAAAACGTACAAATGTGCACACACAGATTTATTTTAAAATATTTTTTAATTTTACAAATTATTTAGAGATTTGAATGAAGATGACTTCCACGATGTAAAAAGTGCCCAGGGTATAGAAATGTCTTTAAAACAACATAATGACATAATTCTGTAGTACAGACATGTTTAAACTTTAATCGTTTGAGTCCAGTCCATTGTGAAGGAGCCAGTGAGGCTCTGTTTAATCAGAAGGATTTGTCATGTGATTGACGGACTGTTGACAGCAGTATTGGGGCAGTATTTAGCAAGGTCTCAGGACCCCCGTGGCTAAAGTGAATTTTATGGAGACACTGGTGGGTCGCTGGCATAACAAGAAGTCAGGCAGTTTTTAAAGCTGATGCAAATGAAGGTATTTCATGTTGACATCTCACCGTCTGGGGTGTGATAGTTGATCACTTTGTGCATGGTGAGAAAACAAAAGTATGTGCAAAGCCAACCCTACAGCATAGTCTGTGCATGTGTGTGTGTGCGTGTGTGCTAGTGTGTGGTTACACCCACCACTGTCCCTCTCCGTGTCTGGGAGCAGAGTAGAGTACATTAACAGACCTAATTTACAATGTATGGACTCTGCGGACTGGAACATTTGGAGTTATGAGATAGTTAAGCGCTTGGTTAACAATGCTTAGATTGAAAATGGGGACAGTGGCTGGTGGTGATGCTGTGCATCTGTAATTATGAGTTATTACTAAGAAAAAACAACTGTGAGCAAAAATCAACTGCATGACCTAAAATTTATAGAACAACAAGGTAATTAATGCATAATTTATAATGTGCACATCATGTAATTTAATATACTTTCATGTGACATCATGTCACATGGATTGTCTCTTTATTTATTTCATTTTGATTTTTACATGCAAATGTGGTGCAGTTTTAATTTCTTTTTTTCAGTGTATTTCAGGAAGAAAAACTCACTCCAAACAAATGAGATTGTCATTGTGTGTTTCGTTTTTCGATGCAGAGGCACGCATGATTTCTCTGATTTACCTTCATTTTGGCATTTCCAACATAGCACATAAAACTTTGATAATACAAAATACTTACTTAAATAATTACTCAAATTGTTTGTTTAAGCAAATAATTTGTTTAAGCAAATAATTTGAGTGGAAGATTACTTTTGAAAGCTGTACTTCCTCGAAAATATCATATTGCTTATATCGTATAAGCTGTGTAATCTATTAATGAATTTGTATTTGTGGTTTTTATATCAAAATTCTGAGATCATGATGAACACAAATTTAAAGTAGGAGTTAAAACTGAACTGTTGTAATGCCTCATAAACATTCTCTCATACAATAAACCACCAGAACTGCTATTTGGAGAGGTTGTGCTTTCGTTAAACCCATGTCACATAATTTGATGTTTTATCTATGATCCGTAACATTTTCACCTACAGGCACACATTTCCCTTTGCAGCAGAAATTTTAATAATATTTTATTTTAAAAAATCATGGTTTGAATGTTGACTGCATGACTTTTTCACTGCAGACTTGAGATCATGGTTTTGTGGGCAGCACTGCCTCTAGAGGTAATTCTGAGAACTACAGTAATAACCCAATTTGCATAGCACTTTCTAGAGCAAAGTTTTTACAAGAATTGTTTTTGTTGTTTTGTTTTTTTGTTTTTTTAAGGCCTCCTGCAAAATTATTCAGGTGGCCCTGAAATAATTTGCTCAACAACCTTGGTTTTCTTTCAATTTCATTCAATTTCAATTTGTCTAAATATGTTACAGGGTCTTTTAAGATGACAGCTGGTCTCTCTCACAGTAAAAACTATAAAAATTAAAAATTCACACACATAAGTGATTTCAAATTTGTCTCTTTCCAATGAAAGGATAAATATAAGAATGAGTGAATTGCAGCTCTGAGGTTTAATTGCTTTTTCATGATCCAGCAATCCTGCAGGAAAATGCAGCGTAAAAAAGCCCAATTAGAGTCTTTTCACTTTGTGCTGGAGACAGCAGGGTTCAGGCTGATTGTCTTTCTCTGCTACTTGCTCTGCTCCAGAAGGTGATACTGGGTTGGACCCCTGTTACCCTCCGAGCCTTCTGTTAAATTTGGCAGAAAAAACACCAGGGCTCAAGGAAGAACAAAGGCGCGCCAGTTCCACCATAGAACCAGAAAAAGAATCCCTGAAGAATGGATTAATTTGGTCTAATCGACGAGACCCATTCCATGCTTACTCTAGCAATGAGAGCTATTGGAGCAAGCAGGAAGCAGCTCTCCTCCTTGTTAAATTGCCTAAAATGGCTCGGAAGTTCTTTAGTATGCTCCCTCTATACAGCAGATGCTCTGCATTAATTGGTCTATGAAGGCCTGACCCAGGGTTCTGTGCAAGAGGTTTAAGAAGCATATTTATTATTTGATATAACCTGGCATACATGATGTGTGCTCACAAGGGTCGTATTTTATGATATTATACGGTTCTTAATGTTGTATGTGCTTCAGGGAGCTGGTGTTTGGGAGGTAATGTTTTAACAGCAGGTAAGTCCTAAACACCATTCATCAGAGACCTGCTCTCTTCCCTCATCCGGCCACAGCCATGACTGATGGGCCTGTCTTTTGTATGAATGTTTAGCACAGTGGAAAGCCATATGCCACTGGCACCGACTGCTGCCCACCACCTTCTACTTTAGCAGTGGTGGAAAGAAGAAGAAGGAGAAGAAGAAGAAGAAGAAGAAAGTCAGAGAGAATGGCAGGATGAGAGATCAGGTTCAAAAGAGGGGTAAATGTGCACAGAAAGAAATGAAAATGAAAAGAAAATCTTATAAACTAGTTTTAAACTAGTTTAAACTTTAAATACCATTGGCAGATACTGTAGAAAAATAATCTTACATACAACATGACATATACATATACATATACATATACATATATATATACACATTAATAGTGGTAGAGATGTATTTTTAATAAGAATGGTGGTGGTGGGAGGTGAGAGGGGAGGTGGTGTCGGGCTGGTCCATCTGTCCCAAGCAGCCTCTCTCCCAGTGCTGCTGCCGCCCCCTCGTGAGAGAAGCACAGCTGTTACTGGAAAGCCCTACTGTCCAGAAAGGAGCGTGCACTCCTCCCCTTCATCCCTCTGTCCCTCCAGCCCTCCACCTCTCTGCCCAAACACCCCTGCAAGAGGATGAAACGAACCAGCAAACCCAGGCACTGTGCAGTCAGCCTGTGCGTCTGCAATTTCAAACCTCTTTAGATCATTTTTCATGCTCACCAGAAATGAATAATGCACACATTAACTGGTGCCAGTTAATAAATTTCCATCTCACTGCACTATATTTTTCAATAAGGGGCTATCTGCTTCATTTTGTTTTGCAAAACAGCCTCAGAGGGT
This sequence comes from Helostoma temminkii, assembly GCA_900302695.1. Taxonomy (NCBI): domain Eukaryota; kingdom Metazoa; phylum Chordata; class Actinopteri; order Anabantiformes; family Helostomatidae; genus Helostoma; species Helostoma temminkii. The sequence continues at coordinate 93,033 of OMLM01010065.1, read as the reverse complement.
TCCTGCTGCAAATTATCCCAGCTCCCCCTTTTCATCCACAGCCAGCTAGCCTTTTCTTTACTTAAGAAATAATAAAATGATCATAAATCAACTTATATTTTCACTGTTGCATGCAAATGTCAGTGAGTATTTTGCTATTTCCATGATCATATCCATGATCATTCATAGTGCTTTTCTCAGCTGAAGATAATAGAGTGCAAAGAGTGCATCCTCAACATTCAGCCCCCAGGGCACTACTACACAGAAACAGAATCAATCTTGGGGAACTTCCAGCCTTTGTAAGGGAGCCAAATTGGCAGACTATGTCCATTATATCAGTTCAGCAAAACCATGGTTAGCATCTGGTCACACTGGACGTTTTATAGCCCATCTCTAACTATTAATCATTGACCACGACATCATGGACTCTCAAGAGGGTGGATGGACGCTCTGTTACTGAGAACACCACTGAAAATGCCAGTGCATGTAGACACGGCGGTCTCAATACCCACTGACAGTAGCCCTCCTTAAAATGACAGAGTGCATTCAAGCCAGACGGACAGAGTGGTGTCAGGGAAGCGCTGTGACAGGCGAGGGGACCCCTCTGAAAATGCCACTGTGCCCTAGTGGCCCACAGTGTTGTAGTGCACTGGTAGTATCTGTTCTGAGGTCGTGTCATGTAATATGATCTAGATGAAGCGGACAGGGTGGGTCCCTCTCCGGGATGCGGATGGGTTGTCAGACAAGCTGCTCTTCTAATCAGAACTGCCATTCTAATGATCATTCAGTCAGCCTAACCTCTGACCCCTACTGTTATAAGAAACAGAGGGAGGAGCTGGCTGGGATGGTGGGAAGGACTGTGGGTTCAAATGCACAGTATTTACATCAATTAGACAGGCAAGATGGAGGTGCCCATCAGAGCCCATTAGGATTGTTGTGGTTCAAGGGAGCAGGAGGGAGGGATAGTGGACACATCACAGGCCCGCCCTTGATCGTATCCTGTCACACTGATGAGAACTCTGTCAAAGGAGCTCTTACACATGAGCAATATGTTTGTCACAGTGCATGTGTGGGTCTTTGTGCGCTTCGAGCTATAATGTCTGCATGAAGTCCAGTCCTTCTCCAAATACCACAAAAGGCCCTGAAATGTTCCCAGTCCCTCAATTTCATGGAGACCATTACCCATATTTCCACTGCTGTTTCATTTAATGTCTTAGGGCATTTCCATGTAGCAATTTTGATAAGTTGAGTGTTTCTTTATTTTGTTGGGGGGGTTGGTGCTTATCAAATGCAAACTAGCACACCTGCTGTTCCAAAACATCCCCAGTGGGTTCAAATTAATGCTCCCCTGCTTCTTGTTCCTCTATTGAACATCGTGTTGCAACAAAAGAACAAAATGTTTTTCTTTTTATGAGTTCTTTGTGAATCAAAACAAAATGCCTTGTTGAAATTAATACTACAGAATTTTTAGTTCTTTTGACTGTGAACAATCAGACATGATTCTCCTGAATCCATTGATTACACTGATCAAAACTCAACTGCGTGATTAATAGAACACAATAAAAAACCATCACCTGGGAGTTGATTTCATTATCATTGTGATGGAGCATCCAAGCAGGTAAAAGGTGTACAGTGAAACCCAGAGAACAAGAAGAGGACTTCATAAGCCAGAGGTATCCCATCTTTTATTAATGTCACTCCCCCGGACAGCAGGTTTTTGTCAGTCAGAATGGATAATGAAGATGTTGGTGAGGCTGGTGAATTCATCCCTTTAATACTCACATATTTTATGATAATGAAAGGTATTCAAAGAATGATTATGATAAAAGTGGGCTCCCCTACTGATGTGCCAGCACAGCTGTGCAGCTAGAGAGTCAACTGTAGGCACTGAATGAAGGGATCACACACAAAAAAAGGAAAAGGATCCATAAGTACACATAGCAAAAGCTGCTTGCATTGTAGCCAACTGTTTATCAGCAGCACTGCATGTAAAAAATATGAGGGGAAAGCTTTGAGTCTTCAATGCCATAATCCAAATCTTTTTGATGTTATTCTTTCTAAATTTGCTCCATAATATAAAACCCATTCAACATACTGACCTTTACAAGTTTCATCCTTAACTACACAGTACTTCGAGTGTACAGCATATATATGCTATTTGTTTTGGTTGCAGAAATCTCTACCAGCGACTCTTTACATCAAAGCAGCAAAAATAAAAACACAGAGAATGAGAAGGAAGATGCATGTTATATTAGTTGCATACTTAGGAGGTCATATACAGAGGACGCTGATGGTCGTGTGTGCTGTGGCACCCCCTGTTGTGTATATCAGTAACATCTTCCAAGCATCAAAGTATCAACTGGTGTATTGTACTGTATCTGTAAACAAACTTAGCGGCCCCTAAAGCAAAGCCATACCAGCCCGCCAGAGCTTCAAAAGTTTCCTGCAAGCTGTAGGAAGCAGGTGAAAAAATAGAAGTGCGTTGAACTTTGACCTCGGGTGCACACTTGTTGACTGATGTTTCACACTGGGGTCACCTTTTCCCTTGGCAGCGTTCTTCAAGGAGAGCAAGACTGTGCGTGAATATCCATGTGTGTGCGTGAGTGCATTCATAGTCCCCGGGGAGATCATCCCCATCTCCCTTTGAAGGCTCTGTGCTATAGAGCTGTTTTCATACAGCACCGGCCGCGGGTTTCCTGTCTCAGCTGACCCCTTGTCTACTCTTGGACACTTCAGAAAACTTCCCAGCATAAACACCTTTCTCCTATTAACTACAGAGGCTACAGAAGGAGAGGGGAGCCAAAAAGGGTTTTGAACCTCAGAGTGCCATCCCACTCAGGAACAAAGAGATGGGTATTAAAAAACAAACATGATAACCATAACCAGCCCAACAGTGGTCTACACTTCCCAGATGAAGCCTCTCATGGACAGTCAGTGTGCTGTTTTTCCTGCTTCAGTAAGGAATATGCTGTGAGTTGGCTGTGCAGTCAAATGATCTTAGCTTTTGAATGTAAGAAAATGTGGATAGAAGGCCAACCTAAATAAGATTTTCAACAGATTCTGTGTATACACACACATGTATGGTGCTCTGTCCAGCTGACACAACACAGGGTCAGAGATGAAAAGAGGATGGGGTTCACCGAGTATCAGTTTCACATGGCCTTCAAATGGGGCAACAAACACAGTGCAGATGACCATGTAACCAGCAAAGGCATCCTGCACACCTGCACCAGATACCTTACACACAAGAAATTAAATTAGATACTTCTTACAGAAGCTGCCTTGAACATAAAAAAAAGGTTAAGATAATAATAAAAAAAAATATGCATTGTAACTGATGTCTGTCCTTTTTTTTAGAAGTGGAAAGGGTACTGCATTTTCAAAAAACAAAAAAAAAAATTAGAGCCTAATACACAGATCATGGTCTTTATTTCCAAATGGTACAAAGCCAGAATTAGTGAGATAAAATCATACCAAATGGAACAATGGAAAAATGGTTTTATGACAGGCAGGGGTCCCGGCTGGCTCCCTCAGGGTGCGCTGCGTTTAAGCTGGTCCAGTTTGCGTCGCAGCATGTTATAGTTGTCTCTGGTCCCAGGAGCCTCGGGGTCCAACTTTAGAGACAGCTCATAGTGTTTCTTTGCCAGCTCCAACTTTCCCCAGCGATGATATAGCACAGCTGAGGAAAACAAACAGAAATGTTCTTCAAGCTGACAAGCAGCAACGCTTCTAATTCTGTTCATTTAGTGGGTCAGGGAGGTTGCACCATATTGAATCTGCTAGCACGCATTTGTTAATTATCCTTTTAGTTGTCATGCACGTCTGTCTGATCTCAATCTCACATCTACACTGTAAAAATATACAACCAACTTTGCAGCAGCTTTACCTAAATTGCCATGGCAACTAGCCGCATTTGGGTTGATACGAAGAGCATGAAGGAAGAAGCCCTCTGACTCCTGAGGAAAAAACACACATTGAAATTTTCTTACTACTTTAAATGTACTATTCCTGACTCTGCAGACACAGAGGAACCTTGTAAGAAATAAAATCTATATACAGTGTTTACACTATGTGCACTGACCTTGTATTTCTGTAATTTCCCCAAGACGTTAGCCAATGAAAACATGATAGTGTGGTCGTTGGGGAGCAGTTTCAGAGCCTCTCTGCCGATCAACTCTGCTTGATCCAAGTTACCTTGAACACAGGCAGAGTACAAAAAATGTCACATTAATGCTTATTGATAAACACAAACGTGCAACACACACGGCACAATCAGTAAGTACAAAGTAAAAATCTGACTGACAAAGGGTATGTACTCCAAAATGTTCACAGACACATTCTTTTAAACCACAATCAAATCATTCTTCCTACACAGTGGTCCCACAAGAGGGATGGGATGTTAATGATCTGGTCAATATCCACACAAGGGGCTCTTTGATTGCTATAACTGCTAAAGCACGGCCAGTGTGTTATTTATTTGTTTGTAAAACAACTTGCTGTTTGTGTCACGTCTCAGTACCAGAGAAGGCGCAGCCTGCATTCCAGTACCTGTCTCTGTCCTCCTTGACTTTCTTATAGATAATACTTTTTGGGTATCCATTAGTTTTATTAATTTCTATACATATACAGAATTTATAGATGTTTATTCAGTTACATGGAAGTAAAACACTTCCTTTCCTTATCTTGATCACACAAAAAAACATTTAGTGATAATACAGATAACATGATTTCCTTCAGCAGTATACAGAGACTCTGACTGCTTGCTTTATCTGTCAGCAGTGTCTGGAGCAGAGTTTTTCCTTCTCTACACATGGAAGAGCGGTTTAGTCTCCTAATTAAGGTTGAATACAAGGCCCACTGGGTTATTGATCTCTGTCACAGACCTGTCTGAAGTCTGGCCAGAAATGGAGAAAGAGAAAGAGAGACAGTCAGACAGACAACAACAGCAATGTCCTGAGTCATGGCCTGTGCCCTTCAGACACAGCTTGCCAATATGTGACTGTGTCTGAGCGCATCTGCCTGAATCTACACTGATTCTGCCTTTGTTTGTGTAATGATCAAAACAAAGGAGAAAGGGGGGTGGACACCAAAGAATAAAAACTATTCCTGTTTCCTTTGCTATTTGGAAATGACACCTATTGTTCTTCTTTTCTCTCTTTTTTTTGTTTGGTGGGGAGCTGGGGAGAAGGGTAGAATTATTTCTGTCAGATTTGGGGAACAAATGCAGTGGGGGGACTCTGAAGGGGCGCTGTTCCGGCTGTGCTTGCCCACGTTTGATCAGGAACATCCTGGGCTCTGATTGGACAGTTCCAGTACCCTCCTGGGAGACTCCGCCCCCATGGGAGCGGCTTCTGACAAAACGGCTCGAGAATTTGGAAATCAGAGCATTCTCCACACGGCAGGGAAGAGTGCCTTCGAAACTCACAACACAAAGCTTTAATACATAAATTTCAAGCATTGCTGATTCCTGCTCTTCCGGTCTAATCTTGTTGGTCATTTATATTTCCTGCCTTTCTGGAATAACAACAGAGTTTCTTGGCTACTAATGCTAAAAACAAACTGCACTGAGAACAGAGAGTTCCTAGAATGTAAAAAGACGAATAAAAAGCACATGAATACTATTATTAATAATAATAACTATTAGTATCTTCTTATAATAATATTAATAATTATTATTAAATCTTGAAGCAGGCGTAAGTATGTGTATTTCGTTGTATTTTTGTGTATTTTGTTGTTACCAGTGTTGTCTAGCAGAATGACCATGTTGTTCCAAGCCAGGCTATGGTCAGGTTTGAGTACTGTCGCATTCCTCCATGCGTTCAGGGCATCCACATGTCTGTTCTGGTCAGCATACTATCATGACAACACAGAAAAATAAAGGTGAACCCCTTTAAAACAGCGCTGTTTGCATGCATTTCTATTATTAATTTTGTTCAGATTTGTAATTATGGTTACAGAAAATCGCTTTTCAAAATTGACTGTAAGACTTATTTGCACGCTGGCTCTGTAAGTTGACACCTAGAGACTCACCAAGCGTCCCAGGTTATAGTAGCAGTCGGGGTATTTTTTCCGGAAGCGGATGGCATTCCAGTAACTCTGCTCTGCTTCCTCAAACTTCTGGAGGCTGTTCTGAACTATACCCAGATTCATCCAAGCAGCCGCAAAGTCAGGCCTGTACAGATTGACACACACAATGCCATCAGCAGATGCTGTTTTTAAGTTATCCAGTGTTTCAACTAATGAAATTAAATAGTGCTTTGCGTGCAACAGAGTGCTGTATTCCTTTGTGTCGAATAACATACTGAATTGACACAGCTTTAGACAGAAGCTGCTCTGCTTCAATCAGTTCATTCCTCTCCTTCAGCACATTCCCCAGGTTATTCATGGCATGGACATACGTAGGATGGAGTCTACAAGTCACAGAAAATGTGCAACACAAAGTCAGTTTCCTGGTTATCTGTTAATAGATCATTAAATTGCCAGTGTTAGTGAGACCTACCTGACCGCCTCTCTGTAATATCTAATAGCAGCTATACTGTTTCCTCTGTCAGCCAAGTTCTTACCTACATTGTAATGCACCTAAGGAATCAGTCATAAACACATAGGGAATCAGAGTGTGACTTTCAACATGTAGACTAGGATGGGTGCAGCCAAACACGGAATATGGACCTTTACCTTGGCATTTAGAGGGCAGACAGACAGGGCACTAGTGAAGAGGCTTTGCTCAGTCCGCCACTGGTGACTGCGGAGAGCACAGCGAGCGATATACACACACAACAGTGCCAGCACTGACACACACAGGAGCTTCTGCAAAGTTAAAGAAAACAATACAGACATTTTAAAAATGTGACCTGTGAGTCACCGTAATTTTTGAGTCTAAAAATAAATTCTCAGTGACTCAGAGTTAGCAATCTGCAAATGTATGTATGTGACACGTGGGCATGACCTGCTGCTTTTATCCCTTTACACGCGAGTTATTAGTCAGTTCTTATGTCTGTCCCTACTCTGCATCACTCAGTCGCTGAATCATATAAGCTGCATAAACAGGTGGTTAAAATAAAAACTTAAAAGCTATAATGGTGTGACCCAGAGTGGCTGTAGAAACAGAGAGGTCAATGGGTTGTGTCTTTGATGGAAACTGCTGGTTGTGCTCATCAGCACCACACAGTAGATCTTATCTTGGTATTTTGTTTTTTGTATGGTTTAGCCCTACCCTGTACTTGGTCCAGCAACAGCAGTGTCCCAGGGAGTAGGCAAGCAGTAGACAGTACCCAGCTGAAGACAGATAGAGCACTCTTTCAGCAATGACAAAGCCCACTCTGAAAAAAACATTAGAAGCTGGCAGAAAAGGGACCAACAGCAGCACCAGACCCAAGGTCAGTGTCCTGGCAAGGAAAAGAAAAGCCACAGGAAAAAAATTATATGGAGAAAGATAAATAAATATACATTCCAAAAATTTACAAAGTAGACTGTATGGAGAAGATGTATATGCATACATTAAATAAACCACTCAAAAAATTATTGTTTAGATATAATTATCTAAACAATTTGTGATTTATTTAATTGGTGTAATTTTCGTGCTCAGGTCATCTGGAGAAGATATGATTGGCTGGACAATTTTCATGATCAAGTGGAAGTCTAGAGATGCCAACATCTCATCCACAGTGAGTGTGAGATGGCTCTGCTCACTTACCTCCTTCTCTGGTTGTCCTGTGAGCATAAGGCTTGGCTTATCAAGCCTATCAGGATGCACCACATCAGCAGCAGCCACACTATCCTCCAATCGGTGGCTGACTTAATGAGTGGTACACAGCCCATGGACCAATCAAAACACAGCCACCAGGGACACAGCAGCAACCAGGCATTCAGAGAGTAGTAGTAATTATAGTTCACTATCTGCCAATCAAAGGGGAAGAGGAGGGGTGCAGCATTGGAGAGAGTAGGGAAAGACAAGGGAAGAACAGCATTCAAAATTTTGGTTTAGAGTCAATCACTAAAATTGATGAAGAAATTGTCTAAATCTAATTAGACTCGAACAATAATCCAATTAAATATGCTTTAATAAAGCCAATTCATAATTGCATAGATGCTGGCACAGTTTTAATGATTCAAGAAAATAAAGAAAATTAATGTAGTCAAGTATAGCTGTAATGTTGCATAAAAGATTAAATCAACTCATCAAACCAGTCTTACTCACTCTAAGAATTATATTTTCTGCAAAAGAGGCAGGGTTGTCTACTTCTGTGAATGCTGGTGGTCCTGTTCCCATGATCCTCCAGCGTGCATAGAGCATCGAAAGTCCTCCAAGACCCATGAGAGCCAGTCGTGTAAGCAATCCTGTTCGCAACATCTCACTAACCTGTCATAAAAATATTACCATTTGTCACTGACATATAAATATCTATGCGAGTGGGTTACTTGCAAGCCTTTCCATGAGCACAGTGCCCTGAAATTAATTTCCTTACACCTAGACAATGTATGTCATGTGACATTAATCATACAAGGTAGTACATAATTTATGACACGGTAGAGGGGGAGGGTATATAAACTGTAACTCACATGAAGTGGATTCTTCCTGAAGAGTAGCCTCTGGCTGAGTTCATACACATTAACATTACAGATCAGGAGGACATCAAAGGCTGCATTTACACCCTGAGGGTAAATTCATAGAGAAGAAAAGAGAAGTGGCATTTAAAATGTACAGTATATAGGTCAGCAACAAAACAGATGTTTAGCTTCTATCAAATATGTCAAAAGCATGAGACATTTCTGATGTAAACTAGAATAACAAGAGGAGATAAAAATGAATTGGAATAAAAATGTAAGTATTTATTGTTAGTCCCCAGTTGGTTCTTATCATGTATGGATGACCCTGATGACCCTGAAAATCAGACTTAGCAGCCTTTTCTAAATCAGAACCATGTGTCTCTGTGAATCATTTGAAGTTTTCTGGCTCTTCTGAGAATTGACAGCATCGCTGGCAGTTTTCGGCTATAAATTAGTTATACCATTAACATGTTCTACACCTATATGAGTGATGTTAAACACAGCATTAATCAATTAATCAGTTACATCTATAATACGGTAAAAACACAAACACAGTTGGAAGTGGTTGGTCAGAACCGAGTACTAGTGATGCTGCCATTGATTCTTGAAATGAGCCATACAATTTCAATGTCAAAAGTCCAGATTGAAAAGATCATAAAGTACTGATTCTCTTGGTCATCAGCCCGTTATCTGTTTCTTTAATGTATATAATACATGAAACCCAACAGTCTACGGGGTTATTATTGGGTATCACGGGTGAGGTCTCTATGCATTTTTTCTTCTTAATGTGATGAACTCACAAACTATGAATGAATGGCTTTCCAAAAAGACTTCATACCAAAACTGTGATGCCTTGTTCTTTACAGAGCATCGCTGCAGCACACAGCAAGAGGCTAACCACAACCCACTGGACAGAAAACCTGTCATTTCTGTCACTCCCTGAAAACACAAAGCCGAAACCAACCCGATTATGAACAATTAAGGGTTATAACGAAGGCGTTCAAACAGATGAATTTCAGAAATAGCAGCTCCAAAATGTTTTATGTTTGCTCTATGGTTTTCAGCACAAACAGACAGTCTGTTATATACAAGTACAATGTGACAGTACATATAAAAAGTAGCACCTGTGATAGATGCAGGACCTACCTCTGTTGAAAGCTTTGCAGTAGGTGAGGAAAGAGAGCTGGAAGAACAGAGCGCATAAAAGATCTGCGCGACCCACTATACCAGCCACCTTAGTGAGATAAAGAAGAGAAATAGCAAGAGAATGATGGAGTTGATACATTAGGTTGAAAAAAAACATCTAAGTCCACATACAAGGTACACATTTTAAAAAATGATTCATTTTGTGCATCCTTTCGCATATTTTGTTAAATAGGTTCTATTTAACATATTGTTTTGCATTGTGCAGTCTTATTAACAGAGGTAAGAAGAATGGTAAGAAGAATCTCTCATTACCACTGTGGCCTGTCAGTGTGTGTGTTCTATACAATGTGTGGGTACAGTATGGTTGGCATCCTGGGGTTGCCTGCTTTGATACGTACAGCAGGCCTAAGCCAACAGTCTGCCTGCCTGCCACCCCCCAGGTTTCACCCAGTCCTTGCCCTGCATGATTAAAGAGATTGGAGAGGGAGAATTGCTGCCTTCCAGCCAGGCTTTACTGCAAACACACATACGCTGGCAGGTCAATAAGCATCCCAACACTGCTAACAGCCAGGCCTTGCTACCACATGTACCTTGGCCCTGCACTCCCAGCTGAGATGGAGCTTTTGTTCTTGGCATGGATCCACTGCATGTTTAGTATTAAAACCTCTGGACTTGTATGCCAAGATGCCATGATCCACTGCTGCATGTTGTTAGGAAAAGTTTACTTGTAACCCAAAATCACAGCCGTTGCAATGTCTCAATGGGCTGTACAGGCCCACAATAGCAGCTGTGACAAACTCAGCCCAATTTCAAAGTAAGAAATGGATAATAATTGGACAGAACTGGTGCATCAAGCTATTGAAAAAAAATCTGATCTGAATATGTAAATGATGTTTCACAAATGCATACAATTGCATACCAAGGTCTGGATAAAAATGTCAAAATAATTGTTTTTTGTCGCTGTTTGAATGCTTTACAGCCAAATATGCTCTAAGTGTGATTCAGTGAGATCAACTTCAAATGCATTCACTAAATAATTCCCTGTTCTCACCCAAAAATCTAACAAAAAGCACGGTGTGTACAACACCAAACAACATGGCAAATTTTGCATAATTACATAATTATTTTAATAGTTGAAAACAGCTTTCTGCGGTTTCGTCTCATTCAGTGTGTGAGTACAGAGAAATGGAACAATTTGTTTATCTTGATAATGTTGTGGGTTTCCTGAAAATGATGGGATCTCTACACAGTTTGGACTTTATATTTCCTGCTGTGCAAAGTGCCACAAAACATAAAGTGATAATGTAATGTGTGTGAAAATGTGTTTTTGTATCAGTCCATGTCAAGTCTCACACTGCTGTTCCTAACATATGTAAATGCGAAGTCAGTCTGCTCTGTATTAATAACTATAAACACACTTTGTTTCACTGTGAACTAACAATGTGAAAGCGAACATAAACAAAAATAAGAAGTGAAGTCGATCTCGAATTTCACTTACACTTTCTGTGTGAACCGGATGTGCAGCAAAGAAGAGGGCAGCAAGCAGAGAGGTCTTGGGAGCATGGTTAAGTATCATACCCTTCTCATCGTAGGCCAGCCCACCAATCAGTATGGCAAACACATCAATCATAAGGGCAGATATGACAGCATGGAGGATGATGTTTAGCACATGGAAGCCAACAGGGTGCAGGCCTCCCGCCAAGAGGTAGTTCAGCCTGCAACAGCAAAAGAGGGAAATACCTGATGCTAAATGTATGGGAAATTTAGAAATATGCTCAGGGTCAATCAACAATCACCAGGTATATGGGTTTGGTCTTGTTGCACTTTGTAAATAACAATACACAGCCAGATGTCCTGAAAACAAGGAGTCGACTGATGTGATGCTGCCAACTCTTCCTACGTAAGAACACATCAGGGTGCACCATCACACTTACACCATACCCACATAAAATGAGAGGCTCTGTGCATTTATCTGCTGAAGTTCACTGTCCATTTACTCCAGAGTTAACTGATAAAGAAGCCAGAAGTAAATGTTATTACTGAAGTCACATAAAACTTAATGGAAGTTAGCACGCCGATTTAGCGCCGCAGAAACTAAGACGTGTCGTCTTGTAACACTTATGATCATAACACGTGTGAGAATGTGAGTTTACAGAGTGAACATACCGAAACGTAAGAACAGTGAGAGGTCTGTAGGATTTGTGACTGGAGTTGCTACTCAGGTTGCTTCCCCAGAAGTCATTGTGCCAGATGTTGTTCAGGGGCGTAGTTGGTTTCAAGTCCTGTAACAGAAGCACAAGTGTCCACGAGTGACGATAGCAACAGCAAACTGTAAAACCTCTGCTGCACACACACGCCTCAGAAACCATACCTTATTGTTGACAATTGCTTCTGAATCGTCAAACACGAACTCCCCATCGTAACTGTTAATGAAGCACAGGAGTGCCACCAGGGCAACAGTGACCTTGGCCTGGACTGGAGCAAGCTTTGGCAGGGGTATTTGGTGATCCCAGTACACGTCTGATGATGCCATGATGCACTGGGTCTTTGGTCATTCTGTATCAATATCTGGTCCCTAAGGAGAAGATCGGTTCAGGCTGCCAGAGTCACATGTCAGCTGTTATAAATGCCATTCATCGGGCTGAATAAGAAACCAATGTATATGTACAGTGTGTGGTTGCATACCTTATCTTTTTAGACACGTTAGGACAGGTCATCCTGTCCCATGTTAGCTTCTCCTATCCGCACAAACGGTTAACTTTCCACTAGATGACGGTTTAACGCGAATGCTACCTTGGACCTTAGCACGCTAATAAAGCATAACTTTAGCATGTTTTGTTAGCGGCTGCTATTCTCATTATTATGCGGCGTAAACATGGCAGATGCGGCGCGGCGGCTGCACCAGCACTACACGATTTCTATTAAAAATATATAGCCGAAAAGTGTGAATATTTTCATTCACTTATTATAGTCCAACCGAGATGCAAAAGCATATCTGTAAACAAATACACACGCTTAATGGCAAGCACTTCCTGTATAGCGTCCCTGTCACGTGTCCCCTCTCATCCAATAGTTGAGAAGATGTTGAACAACGGTAAGGTAGAGTCAAACACTCTTAACGGAACATGTTAATATAATTAACTATAAAAACCTATGGTGTCTGTTTCAAAAATTATATATTATTATTATATATTATTATTATATAAAACCCCAAAATGCCCTA
>OMLM01010065.1:67209-80102 GCA_900302695.1 Helostoma temminkii | reverse complement strand
GGGTAAATAATGCAGTTTTTAAATGATGATTTCATTTATTAGGTTGTAAAAAAGCTGTCCAAACCTGCCTTTCCCTGTGTGAAAAAGTTATTGACCCTTCTTGCTAAATCATGAATGAACTGTGATAAACCACATTTGCTGGCAAGCCGAGTTTCAATTCACTTTCTTCTTCAGATCCGGTGAATCAAGAAACCATTTAAATAAAAGCTGCCTTACAAAGTAAAGCACCGGAAAATATCTCAAAAAGCAATACACATGCAGCAAATTTCAAAAACAAACGACAATGACATTAATCAGTCTAGAAAGAATTTAAAAAGACATTTTTAAGGCTTTGGGATTCCAGCAAAACACAGTGAGAGCCATTATTCACAAATAGAGAAAACTTGGAGCCAAAATGACAAGAGAACACAACTCATCTGATTACTAATTGTCAGACATTTAACTGATATTGGGCTGTTTAAAGCTCCCCAGTCCCTTTCTTTACTTCACAATGAAGCAATGTGGAGCTCTAAATCATCATACACTGGTTTAATTTATAAGATGATTTTGAATCTCTGGACAATGTCAGAAAAGTTTTTGCTGGTGATGTCACTTAGCCTTCATATGTAGAGTATGAACAGTGTCCTTGTGTTCTGATGCATCCCCTGTACAGCATTTTGCTACAAAATTCTGTTTAACTATTTTGGTTTCAGGGTCTAGGTACTGCTCACTTGGAAATAATGCACTGAGGCAGTTGTTAGTAACACCTGTACTTTTCATATTGTGACAAGTCAATATGTGCACTTTGAAAAGCGTTTATTAATTTAAGATTTTTTGTTAACGTATATAAGGTAAAAGATTAAGTTGTGTAATTTCACATTGCAAAAAATCCTTTAAAATTATTTCTTTTTGTACTCCCCTTTACTCTCTGGGTTTCTTCCTCTATGTATGTACCTCTGCCAGCTCAGCCTCTGACATGTTATAATCCAGTTATTGATTGTTCTTCCCCATTTCCCTTTTGCAGAACAGGTGAAACCTCCGTTCAATAACCGGTGTAAAAAAGTGCCAAGCAGGCTTGTCTATAGCACAACTACACACAATGACTGGGTGAGAGCAGCTCCAACTTCTCACATTAAATTGGTGCTGACAAGTTCAAAGTGCAAGGTGATATAAGTGTTTTTATCATAACAGCTTGACTAGTGTTTGAGTCTAAAATGGAGAGAGCTTTGTTTTATGTGTTTTTCAATACCAAATAACCTTGAAAGAGTGAACATGATATATAGTGTTGACTGGTACTGAAAGATTTGCTTTCTGTCAGTACAGTGCTGAGAGGTTATGTATTTTGGAGAGTCAGTGTAATCTTTATAATTTAGCTTTATGTTGAGGTACATAGTATTGTAATAGTTAACAGTGTACAGTATGATTTAATTCTAGTGTTATTTGTGGATCTAACGTTGCTGTAGTTTTTAATCTTTGTATTCTATTCTATTTGAGATATTTTTGTTTATATAAAAAATATGTAATATTAAACATCATCACATAACTCCATATATCTGTGCAATGATCCAACTCTGTGACCTGACTAATTATAGCAAAGGTACTATTCCAAGTCTAGTCTCAAAAGAATTTGGGACATCATCTTATAACAGGTAGAACGTTAACCTTGCATATGCCTCCCCTTTTGGCCAAACAAAACTTACTCTAGCTTCTTTAATTCGGGGTTTTACTTTTAGCATTAGCAAATTCTTGGGGATTCAAAGTAATTGAGATTAGATGCTTGGCTAGTAAAGGTTTCTTTAAAAGCAGATGTGGATTATTTCCACATTCACAAAATGAAGACAGATGCCATTGAGGTGGAGTTGTCAGTCAATATGATAAATAAATGAATGAAGAAGATAATAACAAGGAGCAAAAACGCAACAAAACACATCAACACAATATCAAAGGTGGTTAATTTGCCTCATTAAACACAGGAAAACTAGATGTGGCAATGGACCTAGTAGGTCCAAGGAGCACAAATCTTTATTGTTGACCATAGAATCATTTTCATGGTGAAGAAATGTTTCTTTAGTCTCTCTCTTTTCCAGCACTTACCTGGCCACACCCATGCTCTGCCCTGCTTTTTATGTAGTAGTCCAGCCTCTTGTTAACACTTTTTACTTCTGCCCAATCTCCTCTGTATGGAGTGATTTTCTGTTGTTATTGTTCACACTTTGTTTCGTTAAAGCCTGTTTCTCCCTTGATTTATGTTCTCACGAGTCCTTCTGTGCAGTTGGGTCCACCATTTTGAACAATCCTGGCAGCAGGATCTGACCATACTAGGGCTCAGCATACAAGCCCTTAGTTTCTAGACAGTATGGCTTGTTTTCCTAGTTTTGCCCATTATGAGGAAGCAGCTGGCACTTTGTGGGTACATGAGTTGGGGCATGAGTTGGCGTAGTCTATAACATTCCCTGACAGAATTGATCAACTTACAGTAGAATTCTTTGTATCATGAGCTGGACTGTAAATACCTGGAGTTCAGAGAGACAAAGGATTTAGTCATGGGTAAATTAAAGGCAGCAAGAAGTAGCCAACCCATGTTGCAGGCTACTCATTTAGTTTCTGCACTCAAATCCCAGGTTTCACAGGCCTCAATGGCCTGCCTCGCACTGGGCTCCCACACTACACTACCAGTTCTGCCAGTAGTGGGACTGACACACCTATTACCGTGAGTCTTGCTGAAGCCAGACAAATCTGGGCCCAAATAAAGCCTCAGGCTAAAGACCACTTCCATTTCAGCCTCACAACCTCAGATGTGAAAGTGTTCCAATGGATGCTGGAGAGGAGACCATCCAAAGAAGGCAGTGCACATGCAGATGTCTTCCAACAGTTCCAGACTCTGCACCAGCTCCAGTCCCCACAGCTCCTGCACCAGGCCCAGCTCAGACCTAGTACTGGCTAATCAATCTACCAACCATGAGGCTGATAGCACCAGCTACCTTCTGCAGTCACCTTTTCTGGGGATCCAGCCATCAGGGGAAGGTGTCAGTGAGCTACTGAAGCCCGCCACCTACAGCGTATTTGTGGAGGGTGTCAACTCTCCAGGTCCTGGCCCTTTCCAGATCTGTACCCAGCTACAGCGTCCACTCCACACTCTACACACGGTTCAGTCATTTCACCAGTACCCATTCCAGTATCCTTGCCTGTCCTTAGGTGAGTCGATGCTTCCTCGCCTGTTCCTGTTTCATTTCCTGTCCCTAGACTGATCTGCGATGCCTCACCAGTTCCTGCAACAAGTCGGGTCAACATTGGGGTCTCCAGCCTTTGTTCCTGCTCCAAGGCGGCTCTTCAATACCTCTCCTATTCCTGCATCTGGGCTCATCGATGCAGCCACCTGTTTCTGTTTTGACCCTGGCCTTGATGACGCAGCAGAAAACTGCACTACAAGATGCAAATCTCTTGAGAAACCTCAAAAAGAGAGAGAATTAAATAGAAATATGCACTAGTTACATTTCTGGAATGTCAGCAGATGATGAAACACAAATCTTTATTAAAAATTGATGGAAAAAGCGTTAAGAAAAAGGACATCTCACTGTCCAAAGCATACTGTTCTTTGGGACATTGGTATTTATGATAATGATTTCACTGCTCTCAGAAAGAACAAGATTAATGCAGAGGCGTACATAAGCATCCTGTGAGCTCAGGTTGAGCCAAATGCATAAAATCATGACACGTCATCAGTCAGCAGGATAACAACACTAAACATAAAGCCAAAGAAACAAAGAGAGATGAAATATGCTTGACTAGTCAAGTCAAATATCTTGACATAGGAGCATCACCAGTAAAGATAAAAGTACCTGGTGATTCATAGGTTGAAAAACTGCAAGCAGTTACTGGTTCCCAAAAAATATTAAATATGATGATTTTGTTTGACATCATGTGTATTTATCCAGTTACTTTTGGACATGTGTTTAAAGGGCTATATCTCACACATAGTTCTCTCTCTTTGTAAACCAACTAAAATTAAAGTTGAGACTAAGACTAATGTATTATCTAGTATGTTTATTAAATATTTGTCCCAAAGGACAGAGGGTAAAGATAAATATGCAATTGTTTAAATATTTATTGTCTGGATTCTGTGTTTCTCATACAGACTGTGTAGCTGTGGTCTCAAACTGGTAATCTGTTGTCTATCATAAGATATATTTGTAGAAGGAAGTGTTAATAGTAAGAAGCGTGTCTGTAAGGATTACAGCTGATGCTGAGAGGCCTATATGGCAAGCTTTGGGATTTTGTGCTCCATTTCACCTGTCATTGCTTAAGGAAGACAAGGAATCTCCCTAATGGCTTAAGCCAGAGGCCCAGGGCAATGAGAGGGGGGGAAAGATTGTCAAGGGCACATTCTCAGACCTTTAAAATGGGCCTTAAGGTTGGTTAGAGAAGAAGACACTTATTCATCAAGAAAGCACGCATAATTAAGGCCATGCTTTCAAACATCACCATTGGAATCTGCACAGTCAAACAGAATTTTTATGGGTGCTATCCACTTGGTCAAGCATCAAGCATCATTGAAGGCTATGTCAAATTGGCAACAAGGATCACAGCTTACTTTACTTTGTAAAAGGACACATGTACTCATTTTTTACATCTGGACTATTATTGTTTATATTGCAAGTCTCGTCATCAATATGAATACTTTGAAGAAGCATTTAGTACCCCCTAATTTCTACCCCATGCAAAATACATGAAGTATGGATTTCATCTCCTGTTTCTTCATCCGTGTCAGTTACTTGACATTCATGTTATTAACATCACTTCCAGTGGGCTGGCCAGAGCATGGTGGAGGAGCTAATGAGGGAGGATGTGCCTGTATCACAGTATCAGTGGAAGATCTAGTGGCCCAAATGTAGGGAGACAAGGAGACCTTGTCAGGGAGGGTCCACTGTTTTTGTGATCATGCAGAAGGTGACAGACATTGATTGTGTGCAGCCTGACACAGAATCACAGCAGCTAGGAAAGGTCAGGGTCAAATGGCGTGAAAGCGAAGAAACGGTATCACAGAATGCCCCGAGATGAACGATGCAGTCTGCATGTGTTTTTCATCGGTCGCTGTTAATCACAGCTGGCACTGTTTTCTTTTCTCTGATCACAGTGGGTGATATACAATGGTATTCTCCAATGTCTTCTTTATTAAAAAAATGTTAACTTAGGACAGGCAAAGTTTATATTTGTAAAACATGCTTGGTGATATATTTCACATTAAAAATTACATATCTGGCAAAAAATAGATGTATTAAAACTAGTGCTGCTCTTGGGGAAAAACAATCCTTTGGGGGAATGTGTATTTATCCCCTTCAGACTGCCATGTATTAGCTTCATCCAATGAAAATTCATTGTTTTCAGAATTATTAGTAAGAGCGCATAATAAAGAAATTGTCTGGTATTATTGTTATTTCTTTCTTTGGTGATCTAGACTTAGATTTACCCAGTGCCAAGGCCATGGAAACTACTTCAGTCAAACACAGTCCTAGGCCTGACCTTAGATGAACAGAATAAAAACTCATGTGTTTCCTTACAGCTCTTTTCTCTGATTCCAATGTGCTGTAACTTCCTCCTCATTCTGCTGGCTAAAAGCTTAGTTGTCTTTATTTTCTAGATACAAGAACCATGTTTTGTTCTTGGCAAACGTTCCTATTTTTGTCTGGATGCCAAAGGTGGAACAAACATCTACAACAAAGGTGAGTGAGATATAATTGACTGTAAACCAGGTACTGAGTCATCACTTGTCACATGCCCTGTATGAACCTTTTAAAAGGCGCTTTTCACTCATTATTTTGATAAAACTGTGTATGCCTTAACTTTTCTGATCAAAAGTTTCTTAATACAACACTCGTCAAACTTGTCCTTAAAAGCACTATTGTATTGTTGTATGTGTTTTATCTCCTCTAAAGTTCTTGTAAGAGAGTATTGATGTAGTGGAGTTGAACCGTCTCCTTTTGAAATGCTCACCTCAAAGGTGCTGAATCCAAATTGCTACACGATTGAGCTGAGCCACTGGGACTTCACATGGAAAATCAAACGTTTCAAGCACTTCCAAGCTCTACATCAGGAGATGCTGATGTTCAAGGCTCCTCTAACCTGTATATAATAACAGCTAATTTGCTCACCTTTTGTCACTCACTTACATATCCGGCACATAAAACCTTGCACACATAAGCAAAATTTACACAGAGATAAATGCATAAGACTGACTTTAAGCAAGAAACCTATTTTTACCCATCATTTCTCTATATTCCCGAGTGTTCATTTCTCAGCTCAGGGTGCTTTGCTCCTTCTCTCATTTCCTACTGTTCAGCAGGTTGGAAAATGCAGCATGTTCTTGCAGACAGTGGGAGTTCATTTATATAACAAGCCCAGTAAAGGATGTCAGAAAGAAACTTCCAGCTGAATTATATCTTGCAGAGTGTGATTAAGCATATATTGTGATTTGGAAAGAATGAGAAAGTCAGTCTGTACTAGTAGTAAATTAAGTTTTCAGTAATTTCTATTATTTCTATTTCTAATATCTATTGTCTTTCTGAAAACATCTAATGTATGTAGTAGAATTGTATATAATCTGTATATATACATTAATAATAGTATCAGTGTTGTAATTCAGGTCCTATATTGGAACTTTTATTAAATACAAACTCTACAGATGAGTTGAAAACAGCTGGACTGTGTCTGACACATGATCCATCCAGTGACCCTAAGCGTGGCTACTTACAGTCAAAGCCTTTTTTTGTAAAAGAGTGACATCGGTAAAGTCAACTCCATTGAAGGTGAATCATCTGCACTTTAATTAGGTGTGAAAGCTAACAATTTCATCCTTGTCAGAGCTCTGTGGCCTGTATGAGGAGAGTCCCTTCACAGAGGACAGTGATGGAGCTTGCATTGCATTAATGAGGGGAAACACAGCAGGCAGAAGCAAAGAAACTATCACTTAAAGAGCTAAGATGGTCACTAATATCCATTGCCTACAGAAGAAAGGGATGAGATGACACATTATAATAATGATGCATAAGTGCAAAGTAAGTATCTTACAGTGAAACAAAGTCAAATTGTTCTTAAAGAATGCATGCAGGAAACTGTAAGTTAAGAATTCTTCTGCTGAAAAGTTTTCTGCTTCAATAGACTGACAGGATGTCAGAGATAACGTCATTATTTTCAAAGGCAGTTAAAAAGAAATTGCCCATTGCATATTTTTTTATTTAAAACAATTTCGTTTCAACAATGAGAACTAACAACCAACAAGATGAACCTTATATATCTGCAGTTGTTTGCGTGGCTGTCATTATATTTACCTACAATTATTGAAAATCAGATTGCTTTCATTACGTACATGATACCCAAAAAAATGTAGTTACATTGTTTTATGGCGATAAAGGCCATTCTAATCTGTTTTCACATTAGTGGGTAATAAAGGCATTCAAGTTATATATCATGCAGGTTCCATATTCACCGTTGTCTCTGTCAGTCCTTATATCCAGGTTAAAAAAAGATTATTCAATCTCACATATGCACTTTCACTCATTGTGTGTGTTGGAGTATGGTTCTTTGCAGTTTTTTGATGGCTGGTGGTGAGAGACTCCTTTGTTCTCTACATGAGGCCGAAGAAATGGTGCTCCTCTACGGTAAGGGCTTACACATCAAGACGAACACCCAGGAGACTTGTGTCCATCACAGAGTCCCCATCGAGAACCTCTGCAGGCAGGCACCTGTTCTTATCATATTTACATTTTGCTGTGATGACATAGACACACATTTCTGCTTACTTGCTTCTTATCCCCACGCAGATTACATTTGTGGTATATATACATTTGTGGTGCATATTCCACAAATGTCGCATCAATCTAGGAACAAAGCATGTCATTTCCATCAGGCTGGACAAAGTTCTGGAGACGCACATGAGATTGTATTGTACTACATGTGTACTGCATACTCAGTAGGTTTCTTTTAATGGTACCTGTTTAAAAACTACAAGGCACTACCACCAAGTATTAATGTAATGTATTTAATTTCATCACTACTTTGTTAGATTCTTAAAAATAAAGAAAAGATCAACTGGGTGGAGAGTGGGACTCAATGATATTTTTTTACTTGGAGCCATTTACCAGTAAGCTACCAAAGGACAAAATGTACTATGCTGCATTAGAACACATCAAAAATTACTGCTGCAAAGGCATGGTAATGTGATGTTTGATAGGGCAACGATGATTGTTCAGTACTATAGTACTGGTTTGCAACCTTTAATGTGAGCTACTGTATTAAATGTATGAACTATTCTTGTCTACAGTCAAAGTACATATGTAATATGGACATGCTTAGTTTTCTGTGTGGCTATCCTAACAGACTGCCAATACGAATGAAACAGTTGGTCGTCTTAAAAGTAAACAAGAAATAGGAGAAAGGTGTCAGAAGTTTCTCTCATTGATTTGTCCACTATTGGGCAGTCTGACATATGCAGCATCAGTGTTAGTGGGCATAATGCCCCAAGAAAAACAAAGCAAACAAACACACAAAAATTGCCCCTATCAACAGGATGAAAAATATGCCATGGTCTTTGCAGTCACCAGTACTCAACACAGTTGAACACCTTTGGGGTCTGGTTCTGGAAGCTGCTGTGGGGGCACATGGAGGCCCAACACCTTTTTGTGAAATTATTTAAAATACTGGCAATAATATAACAAAAATATCTGAGTTACATATTTTCAACCGTGTTGAACCGTTTTCAGAAACAGCAGCAACTTAATTTAAAGGCCCTGTAACTAATTTGGGAAGGCTTTCTGAGAAGTATGATTTGTCCTGCAGGCCTGCAGGTCTGTATGTAACCCAGAAACATGAAATGGGCTATACCAGCTGAGAGGCAACACATCTTTTTCCATTTTCACTTAATGTCTTAGAAAATGAGTAAAATATTAGTTATTGCAGATTTACCAAAGTTACTGGGGATAGTTTCATATGTTGAGTTTATGCCTTGTATAAAATGCATTCAAAAGCAGTGACTTCAAATAACATCTGAGTAAAGTCGACTAACATAAACTTAATTTGCCTACTGTATCCAGAATTTATGTCAACACAACTGACGTGTTTAGTTTCTCTTGGTCAAAAAACTGGTGGTTTAAGTTGATGGGTTTCCATGCATATCCAGGGTAAGAACTTACCAATGGTGTTTGGGTGTTTGGTGCAGGATATCATTTACCAGAGCTTACCAGATCCTGAACCATTCCACAAATAGTGTAAAATAGGCTTAAAAGTTTGGTAGGCAAAAAGTTTGTTGTGTTTTCATTAATTCTACTAAGTAAAACACAAAAAGGTAAAATGTTCCTTCACAAAGTAAGGTATGGACATGGTATCACTGCTGAAGCTCTAAAATACAGCAAAAACTCCAATATTAACTAAACTCCAGACATTCAACAACTGTCAGAACACCTGCATTCATCAACAGTCCTTCAGGACAGAGACAGAGATTAAGTCCTGTCTAATTCCATCAACTTTATCTGGTGCCTCCACAGGTGTCTGTGTCCCTGCCTTCCAGAATGACGGAGCCATCATAACACATCACAACTCAGAGTGGAAGAGTGGCAGCACCCAGCTAGTCTACTGTATAGTGTAGGCCTCTGGGCACAGAGAGGGGATGGATATTCAAGTTATCCACTAGATGCCGGGAATGACTCTCATTTCTGCATGTGACCCCTACTGGGTTCCTTCTTACAGGGGTCAGGATTTAGACCAGGGGAATGGTTGGATGACTCGAGTGGCCAGAGGGGGACTGTAGAAAAAAAACATTGTATGTGTGAGACCTGGCAGTGGTTAGGTTGATTTGTTCTGTACTGCGGTCCCTGCTGTTGCCTTCTCCCTGGTGTTGCTCACAAAAATGTTCCGCTAAAAACCCTCTAGTCGCTGTGGCACCCCAGGCCTCAGCATGATTGACACGCTGTCACATTATCTTATGACAGTGCTCATGGAGAGAGTGTTGAGGACTGATACTGGGAAATGGCTGGGGACTTGCACACAGACACAGACAGACACACACACATGGATGCACATTTACACATACTGTACCTCTGCACAAATCCATGCACACAAATATACAGTAGATGAAAACCCTAAGGACACCCTAAAGAGCTCAAACACACACCAGCTGGGTAACAGAAACGCATCTTGGCCTTAATGTGTGTGTGTGTGTGTGTGTGTGTGTGTGTATTCTAGAGGCAGAATTCGCCAAAAACTGAAGGCTTATAGATGGACGCAGATGTTTCACACATAGAACGTGTGCTGGAGACGTTCTATTCCAGACAGCAGAGTGAATTGTATGGAATAATCCACTGACCTTTATGAGATGAAGATCGGTTTCTATAGCGTGAACAGCTCAAAGGTTTTATGTCATTCTATACCCAAGAGATGCTCTATTGTAGTAATGTAATGTTTTTGACATACATACCAAAGATGAGTAAATCCACAGCCCTAAAGTGTTGATCTCATGTCCCACTCTGATTCTATTGAAGAGTTGACAACTAAAAGTCTTGTGGCAATCAAGTATTAACACAATTATTAACAATTAGTTGTCCATGGTAGAGTAAAAACACAAACAAACAAACAAAAAACATATTTTTAAAATTCATACTTGCATACTTAAGTGTAAGTTATGTTCAATGCGGGTGTGTGTTTAAAGTATAACATTATAACCGATGTGGCTGCAAGAGAAAGCAATGTGAGCTGTGTGGCTCAAAGAACAGGAAGTGCCACATATATATTTTCACCACAACATTTAAAATCAACACCTGTCGTGTGTAGAGGGGAATATTTGTGTCCATGGTTTAGTTTAGAAACCTGTGAGACCTGCAAAGAGTCGGTACTGTTACACAATAAGATACACAATGTTCCTCCATTACTATTGTCTCTTTTGCAGTACTGAAAGTTTGCCCAGGTGCACTTTTTAAGGAACCCTAGGATTTTTCCTACGTTTTGACTCAAGAACTATTTCTATTTTGCAGACATGTGTTTTGCTTTTGTAAGAATCTCCCTTTCCTCCACTGTGCGCTGTTTGTCTCCATTTCAACTTTCAATCAAGCACATAATTGCAGAATTGTACACATTATATTGTGACACGGAAACATTGTTTAACAAGCAAATATGTTGCTGTTTACCCTAACAAAAAAAGAGGTGCATTCAAGTATACTATTAGTATACTTCTTTTAAACAAAAAACGAGCAAGTATACTTGAAGTATACTTTTGATGTATTTATTTGAGGTAAACTAAAAAGTGGGCCAATTTAGTCCTAATAAGTATTAAAATCGTATACTAGCAAGTATACTCGAAGTATACTTAATTATACTTAATAAAAAAAAAAGTATTTTTGCAGTTTGTTCCTGGGACTATTTGGGGAAAGTGAAATCATCCAGGCCTCTCCATACATCTTGTCTGCCACATAGATCCAGGCCATCAGGTGTTAACCTCATGCTTAGTTGTACTTCGCTTTTCTTCATCAGAAAACTTCTGAAGTGGGTCTGAACATCTGCCAAACAGTTTTCAAAACTTTAACACATATTTACTATGAAACCTCACAGTGGGACTGTACACTGAAACGTACCTAATATAGTCTATAGGCTGCAGTCTTGGTCAGTACTTGTTAGGGTTTAGGTGATGTTCCCAGGTCTCTAAGTAGAACAGACAGTGATAACCCTATGTCTTCTCTAAATGGGACTCACAGGAAGCCATTGCCTGCAGTGGGCCACCAATGTTTGTCCACATGGGTATGACCCTTACGAGAGCCAGGGCAGGGCAGGGATGCCAGTAACAGCTGGGTGAGGATGATGAGTGTCAGACCACAGCAAATCTCAAGGTCCAGACATGCATGTGACAGCTGGATGACACTGAACTGAGAGTTAAGGAGAATATGCCTGTTGAACTCCTCTTCTTTCTTCAGTACAGTGCATTTTCAAACAACATCTTTGCAAGAGAACCTGGATATTCATTTATTCTCATCAATTATTTGGCAGGTGTGTTTGGTCAAAAAGTCCCCATTAGCATTTGAGGCCCGCTTTAAGGATTGATATTCATCCACTTCCATTTCTCACACACAGAGGTGGAGGCTAATCTCTCAGGGTATCCCTAACCCCCTATCGCCTGTCTCTCCATTTCCTACCCCCCTTCTCTGTACCCTCGTTTCCCCTCTAGAGACCTGCATTAAACATAAAGACTCTGCATGGATGAGTGAGTCAACAAATTACCACTGCCAATAAATGGAAAAAAATGATCTGCCCCTCTATATACCACCGGCCCCTTATTTTCTCTCTCTTCGCCTTACTCTCTTATCCTCCTCTTGTTGCTGTTTTCCTCTCACTCACCTTACCGTCCTCTATTAGGTTATTGTCTTAGGCTTTTAAATAAACATGATCTTATCCCAAGCTTCTCCTTATTGCATTTAGTTAGAGCAGCCCTCCTCATGCTTGACTGGTTGTGTCCATCAACTCAGGGGAGCCTGACTTGCTGCAAAATCCCAGTTAATACACATGAAACTGCTACAGCTGCTGGTCTAACCTTTGAGTGTCTCCTAAGGAGCACAGTGATATTTGCACTTAATAAAATTATGCCTACCAGGAGAATATGCCACTGACATTTGCCATTTGTCAAGTTGAGGTGACAGTGAGGCTTTATGAGTCATTAGTGTCGCAGGGTACAGTCAAGAGTTGCTTAGCCCACAGTCATCTATTATGGTACATGGGGGCAAGCTTTGTTAAGATCATATGTAACTGTCACTTTACATAAAAAGAGTCTTTTCACCCTCAGTCTTGTACTTACTTTTTCATCTTTTACACAGGAAAATGGAAACATTTTCTTCATTCAGATCAATGCTGCGTTTGATTTAAAGTATCAAAGTACACATTGA
>OMLM01010065.1:47102-66783 GCA_900302695.1 Helostoma temminkii | reverse complement strand
AGATGCATTTTGCCCAACTCATTTATGGCAATTGGGTGTATATGAAACTGTTTGATGGTCTGAGATTGTTATTGGTGCTTCAACAGTTTGATTCTTCTTCTGTAGGTTGTGTTTTAAAGTTTATATTTATTCTAAAATTATATTTCAAGTCATCATCAATAACAGTAACAACGAGACGCAGTGGGATTAGATCAGAGACATTACAATGAGCCCAAAAGAAATGGAGTCATATGCACCATTCCCCACAGACTTTTTCATGTTTTATTCCCAAAGAAAAAACTTAAGTAATCTCTGTTAGAGTCCCTGGAAACTTAAGTAGTATTTCTGGAATACATATTTCTCTATATTATTAAATATTCATGAATAAATAAGCAGCAACAAAAGTTGAAGTTTAAAGAAAGAGTTTAACTTTTAAAACCATATACCTCAAAATATATGCTGCCACTGGTCTGGTAATGCAAACCAAAAAAAAAAACAAAACAAAAAAAAACAAATCACCTTGAATGCAAATGCTTTTTATTGTCTTTAAGTTAAAACTAGTATACCTGTGTTTTATGTAAAGTTGCATATAACGTATGCTAAAGTATTTTCAAAATCTACATTCAGTGTAACTTTATTCCCCTTTGAACACTAAATGAATGAATGAATTAAATTAAATTCTGCAACACCTTAACAAATATAGGATATCTTTGGCATGTTTGCGGTGTTGTTCAGTATGTTTTAATTTTAGCTCTGGGTGTTTATCTCTTAAAGATTTTGCGCACCATAATTGGTTTTGTACATTACTCATATTTTACAAGTTTAGTTGGATTGCTTTTTTTCATAACACTTTTATTTTCTTATCATCTTGGTTATTCTAACAACATCCCATTTAGATGTATAACAGAAATATAATATTGCTCATCAGTCACTAATTGTCTGTTACAATGAAAACTCCTAACTAATTCTTAGCTACAATAGATCAGTAATAACAGGGTTTGTATTCTTAATGCTTTCTTTATTGCATGCAGAATGAGATTATGTGGAAAACAGACAGATGATAGGTGAAGTCCGTGAGAGTTGATGTATCGTAGTTACATTTTAAAACAGGACTGATAATGGTCACATTATGAGTTTTAATCTTGTCTTGAATGCAACAACAACAAATTTACAATAAATCCTAACCAACCAAATTATCACATTTTTCATTCAGCAAGGATGTGACTCACATTTCTATACTGTCACATGACACCTGCTGACAACCACTAGAGTATGTTCACTGCTGATAACCCACTGAGACAATAGTAGTTTTTAAATTTCATTTAACTGATCCTTCTAACAACTGTAATCAATCTGTACCTTATCGTTAATACCTGCTTCCTTCCTACTAAAGCTAAAAATAATATTAGGCTGAATACATTTACCTACAGGAGTCACTGTGAAGTATGTAATTACCTTTGAAGCGTTAAATGTCATTGTGACCAGCAATGCCACTGAACTTTACAAAGTATAAGTATTATCTAACACTAATGATGAACAAATAGTTACAAATGGCATCATAATATTGTGGGAATACGTATGCAATACATGCCGCAGAAGGCTTATTTTGTTTTTCCTTGCCTTCATAAAGTAATGAAAACTTACTACTATAAATAGGCATATTTGCCAACACATATCACAGATGAATTACATGCAGGTGCTTTACAACAAATCTGAATCCATTGTTTTGTGCTTTATTTCTGGACTTGCACATGGACTTGGACATGCATGAGTATCAGAGTTAGCTCCGGGTTGATAAATTCTCTGTGATTGTAAAACAGTAAAACACAGATTAAGAAGTGCCTGCCTATTTCAAGTCAACAACAATGCAACTGTCTGCTCTGTGTACTAAAGTACAGTTACCCTCATTACAAACCCTTTGGATGATCATTACTTGCAAAGCACTGGAGGACCTGGCAAAACATTGCACTTGTATGTACTTTTAGTCATGATCCATGTCTTGGTTTTATTTCTTGTTCTCCTCTACATTGAACCACTCTCAGAACCACCTAGCCACACCCCTCAGTCATGCTCCTGCCACACTTCCTCACTCTTCGGACCACACCCCTACTCTGCTCTCCTGACACGCACACTCAACCAATCAGTCAAACCCCTTACACCTGTTTCACTCACGCTCTGCTGTGCCCTTTAAAAGCAGGTCTGTTTCAGTCAGTTCAATGCCGGATTGTCTGTTAAACCCGATCCCAGAATCATTAGTCCTCTAAATCACACTGGCTTGATCACTCTGTATTCTGACCCATCTGCCCATTTATGTCTCTGATCTATCCTGGACCTGAACCCCTGCTCTGATTCCTCTCATCTCTACCTGAAACCAGCTCTGTCCTGAACTGGACCTCTGATCTAAATCTAAGCTGTGTGAGCTCTCATGCCTCCATGCCTCTGTTTAATACTGTCTTTCACTCTGCCTTTGGCACTTGAACTACATTCATTTACTTCCTTGTAAGTTGGCTAGTGTTAGTTTTGTTGTGTATTCTTGGAGCTCTGTCTCAAAGTCAGGTTCTTAGTTTGCTATTTAACTTATTTCTTCCCTAGCCTTAGTTTGCCCTCCGTTTGGAGTGATCTTCTATTTGTCTTTTCCCCCCAAGCCAGCAAGTATGTGAATCCCCTGGCCTCCATTACTCTTTACCACTGTCTTTGGGTAAGTCATTTATATACAGTATGTACTAAGTTTGCAAAGTTACAAAGCATTCGGGTAATCTTACAATTCAGGGATCTTTTGTGTTTGAGTGTGTGTGTCTGTAAAGGCAGACTCCCTGTGGAGCCACATCAGTAATAATGAACTGTATGGAGACAGCGAAGACAATACTGTAATTCCATCCTCAAGGATGTGGTCAAGCTCTACAAACCATTTGATGGTGCACTTACTGACTCGCTTGTTTCTAGTGCCAGTGATGGTACCTCCTCTTGACCATGCACATACTGCAATTTATTTATTAAAAGTTTAGTCTGGAAAAAAATGCTGATGACTAGCAAAGCCAACCAAATAAATTGGATAATTAAGTTTGCTTGAATAATTAAATTAAGTAAGCAAAGCATATGATAATCTTCTTACCAGTAGCTTGTAGCTGTTCTCACTTACTGGAAAGTAATGTCCCCAGTGTGAAATTAATTGCTGTAAAGCTGTCATGCCAAATATCAAAATCTTATTTTCAAATCAGATCTACACTGTCTTAAGAAAATCAGATCCGTGCCAAGTCAAGCAGAAAATAATCTGTAACATCACACAATCCATGAAGGACACTGATTTTCACTTTGATACTGTTTGATGGGTGATTGTGTTTGTTGTGAGCCTGTGTTCACATGTGAGTCTGTGTGTGTGTGTGTGTGTGTGTGTGTGTGTGTGTGTGTGTGTGTGTGTGTGCACACTTACCCTGCACGAGTTAGAATTTTTTGGAATCTGAAAAGTAGAAAGTGACTGCAGAGCAGCGGAAGGTTACATTTGGAAAACAAACTATATGACAACAGTGTTGCCTTTTGATGTCGTGATTGGCAATCTTCAAATGCAGCCAAACAAAAAGAACGAAAAAGAGGAAAAACAAAGCAAAAGCAAAATTGAAGTTGTCAGTTTGTACCTGAGTTGTCCCGAACTATTCCATTCTGCAGCCAGTGGGGGTTTCTGTCAGTTGGCAGCAGCTTTCTATATTTCTCTGCTTCTGTCACCGCCATTCAATTTCTCTGTCTGGGCTTTTATACTTCTCTGGGTCTGGGGATTAAAATGACTAGGCTGAACACAGGGGAGGAGAGAGGTAAATGATAAATACACATATTAAAATCATTCACAATTTGTAGAGGAAAGAGAGGGTAATGTGGGCAGGTGGGCTCTGACTGAAATTAAAAATGGTCTTTGATCTTAGTACAATGAGGACCTACATATGGATTCTTATTGAGCTGAGGAGGAAGCATGTTGTTCTTTTGTGTGAATGCACAATATCCCAGTGCACAATAATGAAGTCTTGAGACCCAGACGTCTTCAGCTTGACCTACTGTAGCATGTGATGTTGTATTGCTTTTTGTTTGTTTGTTCTGAAGGCTTTTACAAGCAGATACGAAATTCCCAGAATGCTCTGACCTGATATTGGAGTAGAAATAAAAATGCATGAGGGATGTAGCTAGGAATTTTGCTCTGAGTTGGAGATTTACAAACACATTGATTGATGCTGTAGTCAGGGTTTTCATTTAGGACATCTAGTGACAGATGATTCTGACATGGAGTCTTTTTCCTACACAACACTGTTAATTCTGTTACTGTTGGTGCATTAGAGCATTATTTCCTAACTCACATATCTGTCTGAATGCTTTGCGTCTTGATAATGTCACATCCATTTTCTACTCCCTTGCTCACAAACACCATATTCATGCACAATTTGACATAATAGCAGCGTTAAAAACATAAAATTATAAGGTAATGTCTCACCGAGGGCTATAGTCACATTAAAAAATGCTTTTCCTGTGATCTGTGAGATTGCTCGCTGCAGTGAAATTTAATAGTTTGAGCATAGCACCCCCTGCAGGTAGGCATTATTCCTTGCTAATAATACCGTCAAGGCTCGGACTGAAGCAGAGTCCCTCATTGTTACCCTTTCACTGCAATTACAGGCCTTTCTACTTTGATTGCTGGGTAATTGAATTGGTTTGAGCCTGTATGATTTCCTTCTGAATTTGCCACTCATATTCCAATCTTGGCTCCAGATCAGACAAAGCCTGTCTCCCAGTAATTAAAGACGCCAAAGCCAGGTGTAGAACTGGGGGAACTAGGGAACCATAGCCAGATGAATGGGACTGATTAGGTGTTTAGTGAAAATTAGATTTTCTGGCTCAAAGACAAAGTACAGCCTCTCACTTGGTGCTCGGTGTTCAGTGGGGTGGCAATTGACTGCTGTTGATGAGGTACATGAGGCAAAGGCCTGAAAATGACTTCCTACATTCATCATATTTTCAAAGGAGGACATTTCAAGCATGAAACAGGCTCTTAAATTGAAGTTATTTGGGAAAATAGAAGATTTTCACTAAAACAGGACAGAAAAGAACAAATCAGTTGCAGAGATGATGAAACTAAAAGAAAAGTTTTTTTTCAGCTGGAATTTGAGTTTGATTTCAATAAGAGTTGGACTGAAACTGTGAAAACTAAGTCAGCAAAAAGATTCAGACTATTTGCAGCAGAATAAATTGCAAAATAATGAACTCAAAGAATTACGTGTTGGTCTCAAGTGAATGACAGCTGTGGTCAAGTCAAGGTCAGTGTACTTAGAGTAGTGGATATTCGCCAACTGGCTGAGTGGAAAATTAGAGTTTTTTTCCACCTTCATTGAGACTGGAATGGATTTTAATCAACACATTATGCCAGTTGTTAATTGCTTATGCCACCTGCTGCTAAAATAATTTGCTACTTTTTTATTGTAGTAGTAGCCATCTGTTTCAAAACACGGGGACAGAATCAGGCCTGGACCTGGGGTGGATGTTGACATGAGATACAGACAGCTAATTTGCACTGCCACCACCTTATTTATGAGGCTAAGAATGTGTGGAGAGGAGGCAAACATTCACAACAAGGTTCGTAAAAGAAGAGCAGGATAGTGAAAATTGTGAAATAATATTAATCTTCAAGCAAATCACATATGAAAAG
Source organism: Helostoma temminkii (assembly GCA_900302695.1). Taxonomy (NCBI): domain Eukaryota; kingdom Metazoa; phylum Chordata; class Actinopteri; order Anabantiformes; family Helostomatidae; genus Helostoma; species Helostoma temminkii. The sequence continues at coordinate 61,121 of OMLM01010065.1, read as the reverse complement.
GACTGTCAATTGAAAGTATTCAAGGAGAAATGACTAGTCACTACTGTACAAAATGTACATCCAAGATTTTCCTGAGCATCTCTTGACACAGGTATATTTTTAGCTTTGAGGAACAATGGTCTCCTTATGAGACTGACCCTGTTTCAACCCCTGTCCGTGTTCTTTAATTGCTCAAGGTTGCAGACAGACATTCTCAATAATGTCTCTAAGGGACAATAGCAATGAGAAGCTCACTGAGAGAAAGCTTTTACCCTGTTTCACCTCATACTTACCCTAATCAGTCTTACTGTTGAGGCATCACTGGTTGAATTAAATGAGCCTATGTGCTTCTCTTTGGTCTGCTTGGAGGTCAACTGGTGAAAATGTTTCAAAGTGCTGTGTACTCTTGGTGTATGGTTCTTCAATAGCAGGTGATGAAACATACACTGAAGCAAAATCAAAAATGCTCAGCAGCCTGCAGCAAAAATGCAAAGTATTATCAAGCCTTGTTTTTGCTCTTGCATCAAGTATTTACACATTTAAGTGCAATCACACATAATTTCTGGTTAATTATCAGACTGGTCATAGTGTCTCTGTGTGAAGCCTCAGCTTATAAATTTAGACCTTCTAGAGGAAGGTAACAAGTGTGCTCTAAATCATAGCTACTGGTCCTTTCTTCTCCAGGACCAGTTTTTAATCAGCTGTGTGGATGTACAATATGTTCATTGTGTGTGTCTTTTAATATAAGAATTTCTCTGTTCTCTGTCAAGGATGCAGCATTTACAAAATCTGCATGAAACCTGTAAGTGTGTGTGTGTGTGTGTGGTGGACAGTGCAGGCAGAAAAAGCATTTTCTAGTTTATGTGATTCTGCGGCTGCTGCCAGGGTTTGGAAGTGACATCTCAACAGGAGGGGACCAAGCCATCAAAGCCATCGTGTACTTTAATTACAGGTAATCTTGACTCACAGACACTCTTCTAGTCTCTCTGCTCTTAAGAACTTCCTCCTCAATTACCAAAGTGCGTCAATTAGGCCCTAAATAAGCAGTGGACACGCAAGTGGGAGAGATGGGCAAATTACAATAGAGAGGGTAAAAACAACAGGCCCTGTAAGTGCCAGTGTGATGCAGAGGCAATTAAAAGACAAAAAAAGTGTTCTACCACGCAGAGCAAAAATGAGAAAAAAGAGAAAAAGCCTTTTGATGAGCTAGTTTTGAGCTAAGTGGAGCTTAAGAGGCAATAGTAGAAGAGAAGAAAGAGCAAGAAAAGATAAATTAAAGACAGTTGATTGGCAAGAGGGCTGATGTCACACTGCTTCCCTACAGGACCATATGTTGGGAGAAGCACTCAGTCATCGAGGGACTGGAATGTGTGAGTAAGTCATGATTTCTATAGAGCAAGTGGGCCTCCCACAGGCAACTGATACACTCTCAGCTTTCCCTCACATTCATTACCCAGGCTGCCCCATGTACACTCCGTCAACTGTGACACTGGGCTTTTGAATGGACAAATAAAGAGCTAGTCTCATTTAATGGACTAATTCTGTGTCTAACAAGGGTCCTCGTTAAGGAAAAATGCATTAGCGGCAGTTGGCAGTATGAATGTGAGTACTTTAGTCAATTAGCTCAAATCTACCCCAGAGCAATTGTCTAATAAAGAAATACATCATCAAGGAACACAAGGAATCAAATGAGGGGCTAATATACACATCTTTGTGTTTGTATGTGTGTGTGTCAGTACTCACAGTGTCTGTCTGGTGGTTAAAATACATTTCATTCTGCAGACGGCAGAGTCATGCTGACCTGGATGGCTGGTTGGAAACTGAGCTCATCTGGATCCACAGCAAGCTGCTTGTAGAAGATGACAGGACTGTCATCACTGGTCATCACTGTGAAATGGAGAAAGTGCTGGGGACCATGATAAACAGTAATTCAATAGAGAGTATGAAAAAGAGGAGGAGGAAAGAAAGAAGCGGAAGGTGCTGTATTACGATAGGAAAGACTTGCACCCCAGCGCCAGGAATGTTGACAATATTGAGTCGTACCTTGCAGAAAATGGAAAGAACAAAGTTTGGACCACATAGTGAGAAAAATGGTGAACCATTTATTGCGACAGCTCAGCATGTATCCAGGAGAGGGCAGTGTTATCCAGACAAGGTCTGGGATTTCACTGAGTTTTTGATCTGAGCAGATGTGTGCAAGGAGAATCATTAAAAAGCGTCTGTCCACTCAATTACCCCCTTCGTTAGTCTAACATTATGCACTTTTTCCACTGTTAGAGGAGTAATTAAATTTCCCGCATACTAACTGAATTACTGTGTAATAAAGTGATGATCAAGTGGGAGATGTTTTTCAAGAGAATAAGCAAATGAGCGTAATAGGTAAAACTCCAGTCCTGCAGTCTTCACTTGGGCACAGTATAAGGAAGTGTGAAGTTTTATGCATTATCCCTCAGCATTGTTGTTCTTAATAAACATATGTATTTATTTGCTACTCAGTACACTGCAGTACCTCTCTGTTTAGAATTGCAGTACTTAGACAAATGTACAAATGTATTTGTTATTAGCCATATGTATATAATGTTCGTTCTGAGGCCCTGCTTCTCCGAAACATCAGATAAGAACACAATTACCTCCTGCTGAATAACTTTAAAAGATTAAATCCCTCACTTGTGTTTAAAAAAATCATCAATAGATATGTGGTTTATGTTGGACAGCATTTGATTGTATTTTTTCTGATGTAAGGTCATGTACAGGAACAATAAATCAGACAATTATTTTGCTCATAAATGCCTAACCTGAGTAGGCTTTTATTAGAATATTTAAATACTTGATAAAAGATTTCTTTTAAATAATATGATAAATTTGATTTTCAGTTACATTCAATGTCATAAATCTGAATGTTTTTCTTCCTCCCAGAAGAAGAGGTGGTTGAAGAATTATAAAGTGTCTATAAGACAAGAGATAATTATTATGATTTACAATTAATACTGAAGACTAGAAGAGACATAATCAGAAACTTGGACTAAAAGCAGATGAACATAGACAAAGCATTGACACGAAACGACATGACAAATTATTATAGCGGCATCAACACAATTACCGTTATTCAACATTGCCAAGAAACAGGAGAAATGTAGAAAACACATACAGCAGCAGCCTCTTGGTTTGTTTCATAAATCCTTTCCTTATATGTACCTGCATAGAAAACCTCAACAATCAGACAGAAACACATAGACTAGAGGTATGAAATCATCACTGCATGTTAAAATGGCTACTGCAATAAATACCTCACAGATAAATTGCACGCACAGCTTATTATACTTTTTGAACAGTTCTGAACCTGGATAAAAAAGATTAGAAAAAGCTCTGCTTTCACTGATCGAGGGAGAGAAGGGGAAATGAAACGACTCGAGCGGACCAGCAAGCCTTCCAGCTTGTCTATGAAAAAACTGCAGGACATGCCTCAACTCATCTCTAAATGTCGATGAGGTCGTCTCCGCTCTCGTCGCTCTCCACAGTCAGCTGACGGGTCCACCACTTCTTCACCTCCGACCCTGACGAAGCCTCATCATTGACGGGGTTCATCTTGCAGACTATGGACTTGACACTTGTGCGACCTAACACAACACGCACACATACACAAAAACACACGTCTCCCTCAGTATCCTTGTCCTCATTTTCCACTTCTACACCAACTGGAGCTTTGAGTATTGCCAGGCTGCTACGGTTTTGTTTTTTTTTTACTTGCCTGAATAAATCAGTTCTTCTCTCTGTATTATAAGGTCACCTAAATTCTTGATTGTGTACAACTTGCAATAGATGCTAAAGGTAGTCGCACACACCTGCAGGAAGCCGCCACTGTCCCAGCTTTCTCTGTGGTCTCCCCATGTCTGAGGAGTCCTGCCTGTAGCCTCTTCTGTCTGACAACGTGGGGCTCAGTAGCTGCTGGAGTCCACTCATCTAAACAGAGAGGAGATATCCTTTGTTTCACCAGAGCAAACAGTGCACACCTGCAGTTTATGTGATGTGCTAGCTACGTGTGAAACTGTGAGTGTGTATGGAGTTGTGGTATTACGTAGGGCTTTACCTCAGGCTGTGAGGGGTTGTCTGTGTTGTTAGTATTGTGGTCTTCACTTGGCACGGTGGTCTCTATGCTGGGAGGATTGAGGAAACGGCTCAATTCCTGCTGCTGGCTCTCTCTCAGACTGTGGATGATGCTACACGACTGCTGCTGTTTCTGTTGGCGCACACAATGTACACACAGTTTGGTCAATGTGTTGTGTGTGTGGAGACAAACTGCATGCATGTTTGTATAACAGCATGAGAAAAGCAAAGGGTTTGCGTGTTTTCTGTAAAAACACTAACCGCACGGATTCGTTTAAGGCATTTCTTGAGCCACATGCGTATGGTCTGCTTGGCAACCTCTTCTTCAATGGTGTACTCCAGCTGTTCCCTGGCCAACAGCTCCTCCAGCTGGAGAGACTTTCTAATGTCCACTGAACGATATGACAGCATGCTACACAAACATACGAGCCATACATACAAAGGCATGCAGGAAAGAGAGGGCCATATTTAGCAAAATTACATTTTCAGTAAAATTAAAATTCATCAGACTTTAAGAAAATAACACACACATAGATCTGGTACATCTTTACTCACATAAGATATACAAGGCAAAGATGTACAGCATCAGTAAACTAGGTCTGACTGTATTTTCAAATTTTCTAAATGCAGACATGATGTTTTGTGAGTCATTCTGCAATTCAAGGACCCCAATTATTTATTTTACTTAGATACTTTACACAATTTGTTATTTCTTGTGCTTCTCAATCTTAATTTTGAATAGATAAAATGTGTGTGCATTTAAATTAAAATATCACCTAGTGGAGTGTTAATGTGCTGATTTATTTAATAATTCAATGAAAATAAAAAAAAAGAAAAAATTCTTAGGCAGTAATGTAGAAAATGAATGGGTTCCTTAATATTATTAATTACTATTATGTTAAATTAGTATTAATGTTATATAACTTTTCCTATTCAATTGTACGGTGTCTCTGAACTTGTATGTGTGCTATATGTGCTGATTCGCAATCACCTGAGCACATCATGGAAGGTCACATCTCCTCCACTGTGAAGACGCTCCATCTCATAGCACATGTGTTTAAACAGAAGCTTGTCTTTGTCCAGGTCCACTTCCAGTCTTCCTCTGAGCAGACGAAGCAGGAACTTCACTCTAGATGTCGGGATCACACCCTGGGGAAACATATCATATAAAGTAAGTCACAGTGTTATTTGAAATACAGTGACCTGACTAACTTGACCTGGAATAGATTTCTTTTACAGTCCTGCTTATGAGTCTAATGTAAAAAATTTGAGAAAACAAAACCTTCTTCTACACTGCTTGAAAGTGAAGTCTAACTTTGTCTCCTACTATTTCATGAGAGCCTTTAGAGTAGAAACCCATTGCCAACCACTGTATGCTGTGTGCATACTGACATAGAGGCTAATCTAAGGGCGCTGGCATCACATACTGTAAGGAAAAACAGGCCACCTAGGTACGCTTCACCACTAGTTTGTGGTGAGGGCTGGCATTTTAATGGGTTGTCAGGCCACTGGTAGCTATAATAAATGTATGCATTCATATGTTATTTTCTGCATATTAAATTGTATACTGTATATTATATCCCGTCCTATGTATTCCTATATATCATATGAGGGCGCTAGGGGTATCTTTTTAATTCAGTATCTGCTGTTCTAATTATTTTCACTGCTATTACTCAATGCCCTCTTATAATACATTCAGTGCTGCTCGTTAGCTTTTGTGCAGTTTTTAGATTCTCTATATTGTACTTTGTTCCTCGATATATTACAGCCGTCCTCTCTCATCTGCCGTGTCCTTACCCTCTCTCCTACTGTTAATTTCTCACCTCCCGTTTGTCATCCACCATGTTCCAGATGATTTGGAAGTGCCGCAGATCATTATAGCTCAGCAGCTGGTCCTCCTCGGTAGAATAGAAGAGAGAGAAGTTCTCCACAATGATGGCTGGAATGACAAGAATGGATATTATCATGACAGATACAAATATTCTAATAATAGTTATTTCTATGTAGTTTGCATTGCATCAATCATGTATTTATATAGCAAAGAATTTAAGTTTTTCTGCTACCCATTGGAGCTCTAAATGTTTTAAGAGTTACAGTATGTGCTAATAGCCCTGACTTCTGGGAGACTGAATGAATCATCTCACAATAATAGACTGACTGAAATGCAGACTGTTACGATAAAAAAATCTCATAATATGAACCTTGTGCTGACAATAGGCTGTAGTAAACAAAACTCACATCTCTAGAGAGACTCTTTGGAGAGACAATGAAAATATATGTATGTGCACTTTATGAGTTCTGCTGCTTTGCCTAACATAAAGCAGAAAATGAAAGATCCCCATGTGGTTGTAAAGCACTAGGTTGTCATCCTTTTGATTTTTTTTTGTGTTCATACACTTGTTTTAGCACTTAGTGTGCATCACAGACCCACACAGATATAAAATGTCCCTATGTTTGCTTGTTTTCTATATTGTAGAAGCAATGTGCTGATGCTACTTCCACCTTCAACAAGGAGCTCACCAGTATTAATCAAGTGGAAAAAAACTAACAAAAAAAAAATGCTTTTATCTCTAAGTTGAAGGTAGGTCGCCACAATGTGACTGTGTTACCAATATGTACTCCCCACAACATTATTAATAGATATGTACACACTGACCTACAAGCAGGTTTAGCATGATATAGGCTATAATGACATAAAAAGAGCAGAAGTAGATGAGTGCTCCAGCATAGTTGCCACAGTCAGTCTCCCAGTAGCGAAGTTTATCTGGGGTGCAGAATGGAGGCTGCACCTGGACACAGAAAAAAACAGAAAATGATTTGCAACAACGTACTGATCAATACAAAGTTCAAAATATTCCATGAAAAGTAAATATTAAAAAGGTTATGTTAACCTAAAATAAGAAATATCTTGAATTTTGTAAATCAATGAATTAATTGTGACGTGCGTACAACTTTGCAAATAAGTATTGCAAGACCTCTCTACAGTAGAAAGTAACTCTAGTGATATTTATGTCTGTAAAGAATTAGTAATAAAATTATTATGCCATAGCTTAAGAGGATGTGTGCTGCAGCTGATCTTACCATGCAATCATGCATGATTTTATTCCAATCTTCCCCTGTGACAATACGGAAGAGAACAGTGATAGCCTTGCCTGCTGTGGAAAAGTTGGCGTGCCTGCAATTAGGGGAGACAAACGAAATCAGCCAACACTATAAAGACGTGTTTGACTGCATCTACCACATACAGCCAGCAGTGTTCACCATCAAGAATCAGAAAGCAATGCTTACCGGTTTATATTCTCTCCAAATTTGACAGTTCCAAAGAGAACAACACCAGCAAATGCATAGCAGAGGAGAAGGAGAAACATGCCGACGATGATAAAGAAGCTTTTGTACATGCTGACTACCACAGTTAGCAGCAGCATTTTCAGCGTCACCTTAAGACACAAAACACAAATACACATATTGATAAACATAATTGATTAAAAAAACAAACATTATTTTGGGGTAAAATATGTTTACATGCACAAATATACTCACATGCTTTCCACATATTGTGAAGAATCTGAAGACGATCACACATGTACCCATCATGTAGGTATATGCATTCTATAGGTGAAAATTACACTTGTCAGTTGTGTAGTAGTAGTAGTAGTAGTAGTAGTAATTGATTGACTTAATTTCTTTTCTTCTGAAATATTTGCTTAGTGGAATAAAATTTCTTCTAACCAGTAAAGAAAAATGCAGGACTATCCAAATGACACCCAGTGACGTGACCAGAAGATCATAACGATTTCGCCGGCTCTGCCAATATCCGGCTGGAGACATGGCGATCAGCTTCATGGTGACCTAAGTAACAACAACACCACCAAACATTAGACATACAGTGCTGTGAGAAAGTATTTGCCACCTTCCTAATTTTTTATGTTTTATTTTTTATGCATGTAATATAAACATTTGTTTGATGATCTGAATCAGTGTGTGAGTGTGACTTACAAACTAACCAGGAAGGGGGCAAATACTGTTTTACAGCACTGTGCATCTACACATAGAAAAAGCACCTAGAATTGATGGTTGAGTATAGGCTCACCTCCAGTACAAATATAAAGGTGAAGACCACTGACATGGTGGCAAGGGGAAATGTTGCGTCATCTTCGACATCCCACTAGAGAAGAGCAGAGTTCCACACATGTCAATGTATCAGTCCACATGTTACCTAACGGTAATTAACGGTATTAGAACAGTTGTCTGTTCTGATACATCACAGATTGATATATGAGGCTTTTACCTTGACTGACAGCAGAACAGACTGTGCCAAAACCAGCACAGCAATGCCCCGTTTGAAGAAGGGGTGTTGAGTAATGTCATACATCTTTGCTCGGAAACCACCGTTCTCTGTCACACAGATAAGAAACGAGCGATTTAGTAAAACCTCCAGTCAGAGCAGGACTCCAGGGTCAGAGATTCTGATTATGTGAATGACTAAAATGGCTCTGGCAAATGGCTTTTTACACTAAAAGCCAGCCAATGCTTGAATCTGTAGTAGTACTTTTAACTGTCCTGGAGGTGGCACTCACAGACTGCTGGATCTCATTGGGATCAATCCATAGGTTTTACACATATTCAGATGAAAACATATCTGGGCAGGTGAAATATACTGTGAGATTGAAATCACAGTGCTGTACATACAATAAAGCTGAATTAATTAATTAAACATTCAAAAAGTGTTGTGTCACCTGTAAGCATTCGACCTTTAAATATGTTATAAAATATTTCATTGTCACAAAAAAATCCTTAACCCCTAGTGTCCACTTCAGTACAGGAAGCTTAATATTTAATTAACAGAAATCAGAGTAGGCAGTGTAATGATATGATTGATAACCACTGAGACAATTTTTGCTGGTATCTTTGAGTAAGACCATGTGAATAAAGGCTCAATGTTGTAATGACCTAGCTGTAGTGAGTGAGTAGCGCCAGTGCAGAGGGCCGTAGGCTACAGTCTTTGGCATGTCTGACTAAAACTGCTGTCACTGATTTTCTGATTTTCTTTTCTCAGCCTCAACTGTACAAACAGTGATTGAGGAACTATTCTCATGACCCAGCATGCAGTGGTGTAAATGTACAGTATTCCCATAATCAATAAGAATATAGTGTTTGACTGTGTGTACAATTTAGATTCAGTATAAAACATTTACCAGTTACTATTCGTCCGCAAATGCAAACACTGATAAAGCTGGAAGTTTACTTCAGCAGTGCTGTGAAAATGTAATTAATTCAGTAAAAATTTTGGTAGAAGGTTGTGATATGCATGATTCAGTGTCTGAGCTGTTCCTGTCATCTGTCTTGATATTCAGGTTTTTCATTACTGCTGCTGGTCATGATTTGGACGTCAGGATGAATTTCTCAAGGGATCAATCATCAGTGAAAAGCAATGACTATTAAATATGAATTAATCATGCAGGTGCTATGTAACAATGCACAGGCACATACAAAAATATACACCACACAATGTTGCTGAGCTCTGATCTCTGAGCTCTGTACTGTATTGCAGTATAATTATTATTGTCATTTCCAGATCACTTACTGCATGTCTTTTGTTCTAATATACATGTTTTTACCTGGGCGAGGGGGCAGGTGTAGAGGTTGGGCTATTTTCAGTCGACTCTTCAGATCCTCCCATCTCCTTTGATCCACTGTTAGCAGAGCAGTACCCTGGTGGTGAACAATACAACACAACTAATTACAGGAGAAGGTGACTTTGCTGGCCTAAAATATAAAGCATGCCTTGTAACTGCAACATCGCCAGTTTGAATTGGTACTTTCTGGTATGATTTTCTATACTTTCGTCACCTTCCGAGCTATTTACAGAAGAGAGGAAGCTGTATCCATATGCTCTTACTTTGTTTTCATTGAAGTTTGCAATGACGACTCCTACAAACAGGGTGAGTCCTATCATGCATCCCAGAAACACAAAGACATGGATGTAGATGCCATGGATCTGCAGGTACAGAGGTTTATAAACTGAGCTGGGTAAAAGTCACACTTCTGTTACAATATAAAAGACTGATCCAAGGTGTAAGAACGATAAACTCAGGTTTAGTACCGGTCCAACACGGTGAATAATGACATCTCGGACCTCCACCCAGCCTTTGAGTGATAGCACTTCAAATAGAGCCAGCATGGCATTTCCCACATTGTCAAAGTTAAAATTACGAGGGTTGGCCCTGGAGAAAGACAGAAAGGTCACATCAGTCATCGGTTGCAGAAAAATGTCCTTAAACCTAACTGTAATAAAATAACAAGCAGTCATACCAGACTCTTGGTACCCAGAAACCTGGTTTCTTTTCTCCATCCTTCAGCTTCAGATTGAGGTTTTTGGAAACACTGACATTTATTCGGAAAATACCATGACAGTCCTCCTGTAACCAACCACACAACACAGAATGAAGAACAGAAAGTAAAACAACAAAGACTGTTTGTGAAGTTGTTTTGTGAATGTTAATATAAATGTTTATTCTAATATTTAATTTAAGAAGATAATAAACATTACATATTTGTTTGTGAATAACACATTGTTTTATTAAGAACTCCTGACACTGAAGCATTAAAATGTTATAAAATATGTTGTACTTCATTGATGTGCAACTTATCATTATATCATATCATCATCATCACTATCATGACAATGGCCTAAATTAGACCCAAATTCTAGCAAGGTGGAGCTCACCTGTAAAGATCTGTTTGAGCAATTTAAAAAACAACGATGAGGCATTATTTGTATAACTAAACATTTCATATAGCCCAACCTGAAAGAGGTAAAGGAGGTCACTAAAAAAGTACAAGTACACTGGATTATTGATTTGACTGGGGAAACTCCTGCGCAGGAAACATGGAATCGGAAGAGATGGCTTAGTGAAGGGATTACGTTTCTTACCCGTTTAAGCATCCGGGGGTCGTTGCACTTCGCAAGCTTTCCAGCAAACAGCTGAACTCCAAAGCTTGCAAACACCAGCATTAGTGTGAGGAGAAGAATGGAAACCTGCAAGAGAATCAATCAAATAGTTTTTGCAGACAGTTCAACATAAACCCGTCCTGAAAATGTCAATGGTTAAAATCCTTCTTCTTCTGGGGCTGTGTAAATGCAAAAGTGGGTTCAAACTACCTTAATATCTGATGTTAAAATATCTTGATTACTTAAATGTAGAAAAGTAGAAAATAACATGGTCACTAACCAGGAAAATCTCTTTGAATCCTTTGAGAACCTCCCGCACCACCTTCCTCATCTGCGGAACCAATTTGAAGATCCTGAGTGGACGCAGGCAGCGCAGCATCATCAGCAGCTGAGCCCCAGACTCAGGAGGGACATCAGGAGGCAGCCAGCATAGAAAGATCAGGCTCACCTACAGTAACATAAAGTCGAGTAGGGATGAAAGATTAAGAGGGAAAATAATAAGAAATGCAGTCCTATCAATCCTATTTTTAACCAAATGTAAACCAAAAGAAGGAACCTAACATGATGTGAAACAGTGATACTAAGGCCATCAGACTGAATGGTGTTAATTATAACAACTGATTAAAGTTTTCCAGTATAATTCATTCATTAAATTTTTTAGCCTTTAGCCTTTAGACTGACTGAAACTTCTCACAAGATAGATGAAGATATCCATGACTCCTCCAAAGTCTCTGATCACAGCTGTGGGCGTGAAGAACAGACCATCGGCCATGATCTTCAGGTTTAGCTCGATGCTCATAAAAATGACAAACACATACTCTGCAATCTGAAACAGACATAATGGTTTTAATAACATCTGTCCATTTGCTTCATTTGCTCTCCTGTGCATGCATCGACCCATCTATCTGGTCTCAATACCTGCAGTGTGGGGGCGTGCATGACCCTGGTGAAGGGTGATTCAAACATCATGGAGATGCAGGAGCAGATGGTTACTACAATCATCACCCAGTCCAAATAGGTGACCAGGCCAAGAAGATCGCTGCAAAGACAAGCACAAAAATTCTGCTTTATTAGAATTTAAACAGAGAAAAGAATATTTACAGTAACTAGGTTAAGGAAGATATTTAGTTTGCAAACCAGAATATACTTTGGAAATTTCAAAAGAATGACAGAGAGAAAGAAAACGAGAGACGGAGTATATGTGAGGGGAGGTATAAGCAAGTGAGAGTGAATAAATCGGTTCTACAGCAGGATGACAGAAAAAATCCCTCAGCACCAGTGGTCTCTGACACAAAGGGATGCCTCTCATTTTCATCATCAGATCCTGCGCTTGGCTGAATCGCTATCTGGTTACATAATTGGTGAAATCTATTTCAAAGCTCTTTACTTCACAATTTCATTTCTTAACACAGTTTTGGGGAATTTCAGGCAGGTAATCAGACACAGAATGAATAAGTAGTTCACTGTTGGAGAAAGAAATTTATCAATATAAAGTGAAGAAATCAATATTTAATCTTACTTACTATAGCTGGTGGTATTTGGTGTTCTTCACTGCTCCTGTTATTGGGTCAGTTTCAGATCTAGAAATTAATTATACAAATTAAATAGACTTTCAGCATTTTGACAAAAATAAAAAAAAAATCATTGCAGATATATTTGTTGTATTCCATTTGTTTACCACATACTATTCTTTAAAGCAAAATAAAAACTAGAAAAATAGTGCTGGACTTGTTGGGTGAGTTGGGTAAACATGAATTGCTACAGTATGTGCATGTTCTAGTAATAAGTTCTAGGAATTCTTATGTCTGCAGTGCTTGTTTTAATGACCATCTGTAAGCCATGTAAAGCCTGAAAACAAAAAAATGAATATCATAAAGTACATATTAGTTGAAATGTAAAACTAATCTTACACATTAAAGCGAGCGCGAACAATCATCCTGCAAAAGTTCCTGAAGCGGTGTTCCCGACCCACAATGAAAAGAGGTTTATCAAAATACGGATGATTTTCTCTCAGTTCTTCCTCCTGAACTTTCCTGAACAGTCACAAAAGAACAGAGGTGACACAAACATGAGTTATTGTATATCAATGATACAGAAATAGCAATTCAAGGTTAAGTTACAGTAAGTGGATTTTTTCTTAGAAATGCACTTTGTATTGTGTGATTATGTTGTGAATAAATACCTTTTCATCTCTGCTTGTTCTTTCTTTTCTTGAATCATCTTGATCTCGCTGTCCTCTCTCTGGGCATTCCGGTAGCGTACAGTACTTGAATGCTGTGAAAAGAGTAAAGAGAGTGAAGTTACTTCACACATATTCATATAAAGTTTCACAAATATTTTTATATTTTCTACAGTACATATTTAGAGGATTACTGAGAGAATACATGAACTACAGCTGTGTCCAAGAGCAGCACGTCTGAGAACATAAAAGCACAATGTTTTGTCAGTAACAGTCCGTGTATGTGTGTGTATGCTCACATCCTGAGTGAGAGTCTCCAGCGACTTCCCTCGGCTGATCCTCTGACTGGTGGAACCATGTCTTAGTGATCTGCAGATGAAAAAACAAAACATACTATGAGAGAAAAGGCCTTGCATAGCACAAGTATTTAAGACTGCACATTCTTGTGTTTCTGTGTGTGTGTGTGTGTGTGTGTGTGTGTGTGTGTGTGAGTGTGTGTGTGTTAGTGTGTGTTGACAGACCTGCGCTCTTGCCGTATGTGATGCTGGACACTGAGTATAGAACGTTCCTTGGCTGGCTGGCCTTCAAAAGATCCACTTAGCATACGCTGTCTGGTACAAGCCCTGGAAAACACAAACACATTTTTCTTCTCCTCGTGATCAACATAACGATAACAGTGTGTGTGAGGTCACAAGCAGGCTGGATCTGGTCCACCTGTGTGCCTAACAAGTTATCATCAGCCTACATCATTCTGGACTCATAAGAGCAGGGATCCAGGCTGTCATTTTTTAACATGTTCCAATCC
>OMLM01010065.1:5867-47082 GCA_900302695.1 Helostoma temminkii | reverse complement strand
TTCCATTAGTGTGTGTGTGTGTGTGTGTGTGTGTGTGTGTGTGTGTGTGTGTGTGTGTGTGTGCGCATTTATTTTTATTATAGCCATCTACCAGAACAGAACTAACTACACTGGGGGCTCCAACAGTGTGTGTACGTTAATCAGAGAATGTGCGCAAGTGCTTCTTCATTGGCAGTAAGTATGGATGAGTGCCTGCTTATGTCAGACTGTGTGTTGTGTTGCAGCCTATGTTGGTGGTACGCTGAGCCTAATTGTGTGTTTGTGTGAAGGATGGAGGGCCAGACAGAACGTGTTATGACTACTGATATGCTGTCTATCTTTCAGACTGACAGAATAAAGGGGCTGTAGGGGGAGAAAGAGCGAGCCAGATTGGATACGGTGCCAGCGAGCTAATCTACACTTAGAGCCAGCTCTGCCATGCTGAACGGCAAATTATCCATTTACTTCATCACGAGAGTAAATGAGTCTGAAGTGGGTTTGTGTGAGTGCGTGTGAGAAAGAAATAAGCATTAACAATACCCCAGCGCTGTTACAGCAGGGCTACATCTAAAATGCACACACATTATTAGTTTCACCCACACAAACACTGGGATGTATCTGATGACTGTGAATGATGCATACTAAACACATCTACAGTAGCTGTGGACTCTGAAGATTAACAATAAAAGAACACAAACTGTGATTACATTTCAGTGTGGAGCAGGTCCTAAATACAAACACAAATTGACAGTGGCCATTGAAATTCTATTGAAACAACAGTTAGTAAGCAAACTTAGCTCAGTTTAATCAACCAGTTACCAAAAGCATGTTTGTGAGGTGTAGTTGCATCTTACCGAAGGATTTTATTGATAGTGGTTTCTTTTTCCAGGAGGTTACGAGCTCGGATACTAAATATTGATCTGCGAAGCTGAAAGAGCGCATAGACACAGTCTATTAGCTGAGAGTTTGTTACATTTAGTTACATAAACTACAAACAACTGTTGACATTAAGTACAAAATTCTATTGCAACAGTATCTCTTATTGATGTGGTTTTCCTACTAAATGCCTATTCACGGACATGGAGTTATCATCTCCACGTCTACTTTTTTTGTGTGTCTGTGAACGAGAGTGAGACAGTAAGCGAGTAATAGAATGAGAGTGTAAAAGTACCTTTTGGTCAATATACTTGTTGTCTTCAATGGCTGAGCGTTTTGAGTGGTCACAGGAGGAGGATGAAGCAGAGGGGAGACGCCGGAATAAACAACTGGTGTCCTGCTGCTGCCGATCAATGAACTGCTTCATGAAACTTTCCCTAGAGTACGCAACAACACATAAACAGAAATGCAAAGAATTTTAATGTGCAGCGTCCTACTGATAACATTCATGTGCTTACTCAAAGAAGGTACAGCATAATTTAAAACCATCTCTGTGCAATTTCAGTTGCAAAATACATTATTGGTAGTACTTGCTGCAGCAGCCTGGCAGATGGGCTGCACAGGGGGATTTCTGGAGGAGCAAAGCCCAGCTGTGCATTAATCAGCAGCTAAATGATAAAACTGGTCTGCGGCCGGCTTTGTGGGACACAGCTCTCCTGCTGAAAACTCATCTGTGTTAAACACTGTATAATATACAAAATTACTTCTGGCGGAATATTCCTTTGCTATTTATTTAGATTTATTGTACCTTACGTAAATCATGTCAGTACCATCAAAATGTCAAAGGTATTACATTATATATTATATTTAAAGTTTTACATTTTCAGTTTCTGGTTGAGATGTTTCAGCAATTCAAAAACTCAACAGTATGGCTGTGCATTGGCAAGAATCTGGTCAAACACTACATATGATGCACAACTTAATTCAATGTTTTGAGGTATATTGCGATACTGTAAGCAAGGCAATATATTGTGGTTTTTAAAATCAAATTTTAGGGAAACTGTCATAGTATAACGAACACACCACCATACGTATAATAATTTCTTTGTCCTAACCACTTCTCCTCTTAATGGTTGCAGGAGTGCTGGAGCCAATTCCAGGTGTCGCTGGACTAGAGGCGCAGTACACCCTGGAGAGACTGCCAGTCTATCACAGAGCCGACATTCAAAGGACATGCAGACTCCACACAGAAAGGCACCCGGCTATTCCCATATAGAACCCAGGTCCTTCTAGCTGTGAGGTGACAGTGCTAACCACTACACCACAGTGCTGACCACAATATGCATGAATTCTGAAGAAAAAAAAAACTCACAGCAAACACAACACTGCCATCTGATGGTCTGGGGTGTAAACACAAAACTTAATGAACCACTGAACGCCAAAAATGTGAATTATTACTTAAAAATTGATAGTGTTTTTGAGAACTGAACACACAACACAATGATGTGATACTCAAAAATATTGATAGTTTTCACACCCCTACCTAAAAAGATTTATAACAGAATTATAGGATAAATCACAGTTTTATTTAAAAACCTGAATCTGACATTTAAATAATGTGAATGAGTACCTGATCCGGGGCACAGTGAAATCAGAAGGGAGTTTGGAGATCTTCACCATCTGAGGTCTGTTGGGGAACTTTTCAAAGATCCTGAGTCGTAGAGGGAGCTTCTCTTTGGTGTCAGCGTTAGCTTCACTTTGCTTGAGCTGCCAGAGGGAAGGAGAAAGCCAGTTCATGCACAGAACAGATGAGCAAGACAAGATACACAAAAGTCACCCGTGTGATGAAAATGAAGCCGAGAGGGAGTAAAATAAGGTATAAAAAGAAAGGACACACTTAACTTGACAGGCTTGTGGGAAGGTTTTGGATTTTGAGAAACTGCATGAAGATACCTTTGATATTTATGGAGAAAACGCATGAACTAATCCTGTATTGCTAGAGAAAACTGGCAAATGCAGAGGTTTTACCACAGCTTTACCAGTGCAGCTTTAATTTTCTGCCTGATGATGGCAGCAACACACTCTACAACACGGACATCACATACTGTACATCCAAGCACATTTAAGATGAGATCCCACTTACTTTAAGAAAAGAATGGAGAGGGCAACAAAAGAAAAAAGAAAGATTACTTTGGGGTGGTTAATGGAGAAAAGAAAAGGTAGCAACAAAATAATGTGCATGTGTGCAGGCCTAAGCACTGTGACACTGGCTGGCAAGTGAAAAGATGACAAAGAGAATGAAACCAATTATTCCATTTAATTACATATGGGGGAGGCTGACTGAAATTCCCTTGCAGGTACTCTCTGTGTGGGAGCCTGGAGATGCATTGCAGATTAGGCCTGGAAGTGAACTGCATTTGGAGCCATGGCGAATGGCAGCTTATCATTTAGAGCAGACAACCATTGTGAAACATATTGACTGGGCTTGGTGGATGTTTCTCTGTCAGCAATGCCGTTTGGGCTGTCTGTCTACCAATGAAAACGTCCTTCCACGCTATTCATATCTATTAGTATTTTTGTCTGAATATGAGCGACGGAATAGCTGGAACAGCTTCACATGTTTGAGGGACAAGAGTTGGGGGAAGGAGAGACCTGACAAATGCGGGAATGGAAATCTGTCTTTTCTTTTTCTAGAAGAGTAAAGTGTGGGAGCTTCTTTTTTACCCTGAGTGGGTGAGTGGCATACTGTGAAGACAGAATTATGCAGCAGCATTTGCTTGCCTAGGCTTTCTGTCTATATTCTGACTCCCAAGATAGACATAGGATAGAACGATGCAGGAACAGAGACTAAAATAAGTAAAAGAGAAGCCGACAGAAAGAAATGCACTGTATGAGAAAATAAGAATGACAGAAAACTGAAGGGATAATTTACAAGTAGATAAGTTCATTTAAACACGTGAAACAACATTTTTACTAATATGGCTTAAAGCAATGAAGACCCTTTTATACACTATATGCTGCAGAAATACAGAATAAAAAGCAAAAATGTGTTGACAAAAATTGGGCACTTCTTCTTGTTCTGCAATTCTCTAGGCGAAACTTACAGAAAGTGCTGCAGGCATCTCATATAGTACCTGTGTCTGTATGGTGAAGCAGAAACACACAGAAACAAACAAACACACACACACACAAATATAAAGTGCAGAATTAATACAGGCCTACTATTCCCAGAGGTCCAAATCAGTTGGGCCAACTCAGCAAGATGTACACTTTAACCAAGGCTCTCCGCCCTTATCTGCAGCACTATCCCACTATCCTGTGCCATCTACAGTCCTTTGTTGCCCCATGTGTTCATTTCTTTTCCTCCACTTCTAAAAAGAATGTGTTCTTTTCCATCAAAGGGAACAACTATCCTCATCTCTTTATATAGTAAGACTGCCCCAGTCTCTAAATTTTAGTTTCAGCTTTGTATTCTGTTTATTGCCTCCTTCCATCACAGATCACACAGTCTTCCTGCTTCTATATTTTCCCAACAGAGGAAAAAGAAGAGCTGCAGGGAGAGGAACAGACTTAGACATTCAAAAGAAACTGCAATTAAATATTTTCTCATAAATAGACTTGTCTACAGTGAGTAAAGCACACTTATTAATGTACTCCAATGTATCTATTTATTTATTTATTATGTTGCATCTGGGGATCCACCTACTGTGAAACAAGCAAAATATGAAGTGAATTTCATTTTGATTTACCCTGGGAAAACAAACAATTGTCCACTATAACATGAACCATATACAATATATTGTTTGAGGTATAGTTTTACTCTTTTCTGAAAATGAATGTCCAGCAAGAAATATACGAACAACTGTCTGTCATGTGAAGCCAAAGCATATACTGCAGTGTCCTTAATTATCTTTAATTTCCTTAATTATCACAATGTAAGGCTGTTCAATAAGAGGTTCACATGGTGAGTAGCTGCACCACTACACAGCTATAGATCATTAACTGTACTTAAAACAAATTGGGCCTTTAATCTGGTCAACGGATAGGATCAATAAAGCACACATAGGAACGAAAAAGCACAGCTACAGAAAACTTGAAAATCTATTATTAGATCAGCTACAGCTACAGAACAAAATACTTTTCGAACTGAGACCAAAACTATTAAAATAAAGCCAGATGCCAGTGCTGCTCTGGTCCTGCTAAACGCATGTTTGCCATACAATATATTGAAAATACTGAAGTGTTTAAGAATAAGTATTGCTTAAATGTGTGTGTGTGTGTGTATAAAATAGAGGGTTAAAATCATGTGTGGTATATCACCTGCATGTTTGTAGATAATGTCTCTGTTTCCCTATGTGTGATAAACAGTTTTTGATAAATCAAACCTACTGCTTCACTCGCCATAAAGAAGAAGGTGTAACAATGGAGCCGAGACTAATGTGTTTTGCCTTGAGACCCATTCAGGTGACCTGCTGCTGCTTCCCTCTCCATTTAAGCCAATTTCAAGCTCGGCTGAGCTAGGGAGCTTTCCAGCCAGGATTTCCAGGCTAAGGCTGGGAGGAAAAGAAAACCTAATGTTGAACATTAGCATTAGACCAAATTCAGTCAAAGCAACTGCAAAATTCAGACAAGGAGGTGGAGGATCTGAACCAGGTAAGGGGGTTAAACTATATTATTACCCCCCATATGCGATCGGTATGGAGAGGCCGAACACTTAATATAAACAAACTTAAAATGTTTTGCTTTCAAGCTGGCAACTAATCAGCAAAACGCTGGACCACCTGGGATGATCACAAATGAAAGGTACATACTGAAAAGGTTAGAGGAGCAGAAGAGAGGTAATATTAACTTACAGCCCTTTGACAACTGATTCTACTATGAGAGAACAACATGAAAATCACTGAAGGAGCAGTTCATTTTAGTACAAGCTTTCATAAACATCACAAACACAAGTTACTCTGATAGGCATGCGACTCATTTTTTCACTATGCAATTCTTCTAAACTCAGATTAAGTTGAAAGAACAATGAGGAACTGATGAACAACCACCTTCAAAACCGTTGCCCACACACACTAGCAAGGCCAGGATGTAAGTACTATTATCTGCATTTTATCATTCACACAGCAGAGCCTGCCATTCACCAGCAACACCAGACAACAGCTGTGTGTGTGTGTGTGTGTGTGTGTGTGTGTGTGTGTGTGCGCGTCAGAATATGTATATGGATGTGTGATCATGGACACAGTGTTTTTGAATATAAAAACATAAAAAAATCAGATAAGGATTAAAACATGTAAAGACGTTTGCAGGCACCTGAATATATGGTCTTGTCATTTAAAGTTATACTATATAAATATGTGCACTCAATATTCCCTTAAGTCTGAGTTGGACTCCCCTGGCATTGGGCCAGTCTAGATGTAATACCCAGGGGTAGAAGAACTGAGAGCACGTAAGCAGGGTCACCCTCTCCTCTCATTAGCTGAGTAATGAGCCATGCTGTGGAGCTGCTGTAAAGCCACACAGCCCATATACTCTAATAGCTACCTCCAACACCCAAAACAACTTTGAGTACTATTAAAACCATTATCTCAATATCCAAAGCCTTTGGATTTATTGTGGTGGTTCTTGTTTTGATAGAGCCTATTCATGACTCATACACCATCTCTGGCTAGTAATCTTCGTTGCATGCCATTCCTGGTTCAGGCCACAACATTCTGTCAATAAAAGCTAAAATACCGAATAAAGTAACAGTAACAGTAACAGTAAAAGTTAGATTTATACGCAATTAACTGCATATTTGCTGCTAAACATTCCTTAGTGCGTTTCCACACTAGCTTTTATTTCCATCATTTGTTTTTGCATACCTTGTTACAGGGATGCTATAATCAATGAATTTACAAAAGAATGTGCCATTACAGCAAAGTACAAAGAAGCAAAAACAAAAGACAAAAAGATTTTAAGCTAACAACTTTTATGTTGCAAAACTTTTATACTTTTATTCACAGGTCATGCTGTTGTGTGCTTGGATATGCCTGTTTAATTATAATGTGTGTATGTGTTGGTGCTAGGTTTAGACCATGGCACGGGCGCAGGGAGGTGCCTTCCAAAAGAAAAGTGAAGGTGACATTCAAGATATAACACACTGTATTAGGATTCTCCAAGGGGTACGCTCTTTTCTTCTCTGTTCCCTCTGTCTTCCTCACCTTTCTTCTCCTCCGCTAAATCCCCAAATAAGTCCTTGGTCCATTAAATCACATAAATGGAGGACAGGCTTTTAGTTTAATTCATAAATAATAAAATCCTTGGTGGGAAGCCATAATACAATCACTCCATAAAGTATCTGACTAAACAGCAAACTAAACTCTCCTTAACAACATGTATAATGTTAAGTGCAGAGTGTCTTTTGAAATATGGTGGCTGCAGTACAGAGTTCACATGTGCAAACACATCAGTACTGAGGAGAATCAGGTGTTTTTTGGAGGGAAGAGTCCTTGTTGCCACGGTGACACCGCATGTTCTTGTCACAGCTGTGGAACAGTGACTACTCATCCTAAACCTCATTTGTACTCAAAGCAAACATCCATCTTCCCTCTCCTCCTCCCTTCCTGTGTGTTTACCTCTTCCTCTACCTCTATCACTCAGGCCATCTCCCTCACCCCCTTCTTCCTTCTCCTATTTGATCTCTTACACTCAATGCCAGATCACACTGTGCTGAAATGACAAGCATGGCAGAAGTACATAGACGCAATCCAATTGGTGACCACACACTGCCGCTGCCATGCGTCACTCCAAGCCAATTTTGACAAGCCTGACACACTGGGGGCAACAATCTGATTACCTCTGTGCCACATTACACCCCCTGTCTGCAGGCTGTTTAACTCCCTACAGTGTTTGGATGTACATCTGGTGGCTGGCCCTCCCTCATAACTGTGTCTGTTAAACTGATAATATATTGGAGACCTGTGAGAGTAATCATCTATCATCATCCATCATACCACAACTGGTGCTCACATAGACTTTTATAGTTCAGAGAGACACCAACATTTATCAGGCCTAGCCATAAATCCTTGAACAACAAATCATAATTCATGTTTTGCATGCGAGGGCCTTGCACTACAAAAGCCAGAGGCTACTGAGTGTAAGTGGCAAATTATTATGAGCATATGCGGCCAGGGAATAAAAGAAACAAATTTTTTTCAGAATTCTACTTTTGGAAATCGTTCGGCTTTAGTGGGTTTGTGTGTTAGACGGCAATCAATACTGCATTACTGAGGCAGATACAGATATTAATACTGTGCTAAAACGTGTTTCACTGCTCACTCTGGTTGAAATGTTAATCCTGTTTGTATGTTACAACCTGGGACCTCACTATGGGAGATTGGCTTAACATCACAACAGCAAGGTGAGAAAGAAAATAGGTCAACAAACAACGCCTATAGGTCTATAGAACTGTAGTTCTGTAGTTAAGATATGTACATTTTTTCAGTCGAATAATATAATTTTTAAAACTAATCTGGGTGAGTCAAGTGAGTCTATACCAGTGTGGTGCCCTGGAGCAAGGCTCCTTCTCTAGTGGAGCTGCTCAGTGGCCTTATCATTGATGACAAAGGCCGTATTTATGCCACTACTAAAGACGCTTGTCTGCCTGCAGAGGATATACAGGACTGTATATCATCTACAAGATCACTGCTGACAGGAATCTGCCACACTTTGAAGGAGAGAAGGTGAAAATGTCAAAGGACAGAGCTCAATGTGCAATGGATTGAAATGTTTATCTACACGCATTATGTAAATACACTGCAGATGAAGGAAATATAGCTTTTAGCTTTTCTTGCTCTCTGCCTAGCTTTTTTACTTGCGCCAATTTAACAGTTTCCCAGATGTGTTCCTCATGACTCATCTACCTGGCCTGAGGACCTGTTTGATTCCCAGACATTTCCTCTCTCACACAATAACACAGAAATGCAAAAGATAGAGTGTATGCAAAAATTCACACACAGATTTATCACCACTGAGAGTTCATACCCATCCATACACAGAGACACGCACAAACACGCATTATCATCATCATCATCATCATCATCACTGCCCTTAGGGGTAAACACCTTTTTCTATTTGGGTGATATCTACTGGCACAGGATAAACACTAACCCCTTTTCCCTGCATCTCCCCTTGGTCTTCAGACATTGCTCTCTGGGTATAAATTATCTGTTGCATGAAGATGGCAGCTGGGCCATCAGTCTCTTCTTTCACAAAGTCCACCACTTTGATACCGTAGATGAAAACAGAAAAACATCCAACAGACAAACCTATACTTCAAATCACACTAAACTGTTGTCTAATAACACGAGGGAATAAAACAACACAGCATTTAAGTTTTACTATAGCATAATAACTAATTCCCATTGTACTTATTTTATACATAAACAAGACATGAGTGAAGTCTCACTACACAATATTACTTTTAAATTCCAACAGTAATGCTGTTTGGTAAATGTATGTAAAGTTTTTTTTTTTTTACCAGCAGAAAATAGTGTTCATACAATTTGGATACAGATTGGAAGAAAAACCCACAACACTCTGCACAACTTAGTCTTTATAACTTAAATCTATCTATCTATTCAGTTCCTAGGTTTTCATGTAATGTCATACTTGCGTCTGTGTCTATTTTTTCGTGATTGTAAAATAATGAATAATTTAAAAAATTGTATTTACAGAAATCATGGATTGTGTGATAGTTGATTTATAATAATAATCAAGAGAGTAAGAGCACATACTGTAGCAGCACATACTTTTAGTTAGGAGTTCCAAAAGTCCATTTACTTGATTAGAAAAAGAAGGAAACTTTTTTATTCTTTACTTCTCCATGTAATTGCCACTGACCTCAGTCCACTTTTGAAATCTTTGGATCCATTTTTCAAAATACTTTTTTTAGCTTGGCAAGCTCTTCATTCACTGTCGTGATCACACCTTCACAGTCCTCACAGTACTTTCCACACATGCTGGAATTAATTTTAGGGAAATTATAAAAATCTCAGGAGCCAGGTCAGGTGAGGAGGGTGGGGCACAGGTTGACCCTAGTAGCAGATATGAATAGAATGGCTTGGTGGTTTAATGTGCTGGAAGCACAGTGCAAAGGTGACCCAAAGTCACTCTGGTTAGACTTGGGGGTCAGCTTCAAGTTTTGGCAAGCCATCATCAATTGTCAATGTCCTAGGACTTCCCTCTCTTGGATGGGTGCTCAAATTCTGAGTTTGAAAATGAGCAAACCACTTCTGGGCACTCTGATTTAGTGCTTGGTCACCAAGATGGAAGATAAACCAGTATGAAAATGGTATAGCATGAGCATATCTTTGCTCTCATGTGTGAAATTCACCACACTGACTTCAACCTTCTTGTCTCTATGGTGGCCTAGAATCCTGATCATTTAGAGAAAAACTAGTGAACAAGGTTTCAGAAAACAAAAACGTCTTCTTCTTCTTTTATAATTAAATCTTTT
Organism: Helostoma temminkii; assembly: GCA_900302695.1. Lineage (NCBI taxonomy): Eukaryota > Metazoa > Chordata > Actinopteri > Anabantiformes > Helostomatidae > Helostoma > Helostoma temminkii. Next base: position 36,731 of record OMLM01010065.1, on the reverse strand, counting down.
ATAAAATCCCTATCTTTTATTAAAAAAAAAACATGTTAGCGTGGGCTACTTTCATCTGTTTGATGTGATCAATACAAATATTCACTACAACACTAGAGTATGCAACACAAATTAATCACTTCAGAGCTCTCCCAAGTTTCACATCAGCTATGAACAGAAACAAACACCTGGGAGGCTGACTTTTGTGTACAGGGTGTGTGTGTGTGTGTGTGTGAGGAGAGGTGTGCCAGTCTGCTTGCTTCCTCCACTTCTGTTTTCTTCCGCTGACTACCCTTCTCCTGTCCCAGGCTTCATTTCATTAAAAATTCTAGCAAACCTAATTTCACGCAATAAATGCATTATCATAATCAACGTTGATAAGTGGAGCATGCACTGGCGTATGCATGTGTGTGCTACTAAGAAATTCCAGTTCTGTGCTCCTGCCTCATCAGTATGACAGAATAAACCAGTTGTTCATTAGCTGCAGCTCTGCTTACTCTCACGTCTCTAATAATTACCAGTGAATGTGCACACGTGTGTGTGTGATTTGTGTGCGTTGAAAGCTGATAACTTTAATTCCCGTTCTCACACGGTGATTACAAAGCAGACCGAGAAATGTTTCGCTTGCCAACTGCTCATATCACACAACATTAAAGCAGCCAGATATTACAGCACAGCAAGCTAACAATGATCTGCTTGATCACAGTGTGACTCCCCACAAGCCCCTGTGCTTCATCAGATCTTGCAAGCTTTGACTCGCAGATGAAAGAACAAATCAAGACAAATGATCTGTCAAGGTTGACAGATGCAAGTCATTCCCTGAAAAGTTAGGCTGCAATCAGCACACAAATGATGACAGATGTTTTGAGTTGCATGCGCTATTGATGATATTATCAAATCAGCAACATAGGTAGACACAGTAGTCTTGCTGACTCAAACAAACACACACATCTGGCCATGGCAACAGAAGTAGCTACTTGTGGAGTGACAGGTGGAAATGCAAACCTGCTCCACTGACGACATGATGACGACCAAATAGTGTTGCCTGGTAACTCCATCTATACTGATCTGGTTCATTAATGCTTCACTGAGCACAGATAGAGGCAATGAAGGAGCAGATTATAGTATACTGAAACACTGACACTAACTCTGTTAAACTGAAGGTAAAAACTATTCAAAAAGACTTAAACATTTTATAAAGACATCAATTCATGTTTTCCAATCCAGTTAGTTAGTTATTAGTTAACATTAATGCTTTTCTCAGCTCTGAGTCATAAGGTGATTTTGTACCTATAAGCAGCGAAGCAGAGTATTTGGGCTCTAAGGTATACATTTCTTTATACATAATGATCCTTCTTCTGTATTAATCTACTGACATTGCAGTAACATACTGTACTCACAAGTGTGTTTTTAACAGGATGCTGCTGACCTATGAAAGTAACATCAATTCCCAAGATGGGTCAGTCTTTTGGCTGACTGAACAACACTGGTAATATACACAGGAAATGTCTTAAAAGAGTTAGAAATCCAGTGTTCCCTGAAGGTAATAATCAGGAGAACTGTGAACCGCTATATATGGAGCTCACCAAGAGATCATAATTCAGTGCACTCTAATAATAAACTCACTAAATCACACTAAATGTATTATATTTGAGTTGAATTTGACTGTTTCTCTGTCATCATGCATCATTTTGCTGTGCAAATGGGCTGTGTGGCTCAAAGCTTGAGTGCAAATGTGCATTTTTCTTTCAGTCTGATATATGCACAACAAACATACACATACAAAGATGCCAATAGCACACCTGCTGCCACACACATCCTGTTTGCCTGGACTGTTTCATGGGTGGATGCAAAATGCACTGTTATCTAAGAGGATCTGACATGTTTGATCTGATAAACTGATTTTCTGACACACATAGAGTAATATAGATAGTGGGATCTTAGGGTAAGAAATGCCCTTAGAAAAACACATTTCATCTCCAGTAGATACACATTCAACATTCAGCATAATATTACAAGCAAATGTGACTTGCAAGTCGACACATTAGCCGATAAATGCTATTAATTATTTCCATAACAATGTAACTGTGTACTGTACATTATTCATTATTTCCTATAGTGTCAACTTGTGTATGGCATACACTTTTTCTGCTTTCCACCAACAACACACGCATGCATCATCTTTTATTAGACCTCAAATAATACCAAATATTATAATTTGCATGAAGTCACTCTTTGAATAGTTTGTTCATCTTCAATTTGTTATTCCATTATTTCCAATTAATTTGAACACAGTAACTGTCTGTGTGCTCAACCAACTGTGAAGAAGAATGAATTAGAAAATGTCCCAAGGAAGAGGATACACACTTGGCTTTTGTATATCAAAATCTCACATTAAATTGATATTCATTCTATACTAAGACACTCAGAAGCTAAAAAAGAAATACATTAGGTAATACTATTTTCTGTGCATGGCTATGTTTTTGCTGACCATGGACACAAGTCACATTAATGACAAATAACAAACATACCCACTCAATGAAGTCATTTATCAAACAGAGGGCAAAAATGATTGATCACACACACAGTAATTGGTTTCTCATCCCTCACAGTCCACGTGTATATTTCTTAGAAAGGCTGAACATGTCATTGGGCTTTACCCATGTTTGCAGAGTCCTTCTCGAGTTATATGGTGATCACCATCTATGTTCTATTTATAGTCACTGTCTGTATCAATGATTGAAGCACCTGTAAAATAGGCAATTTTACAGTCACTGCGTCTAATCACTCAGCTGTGGGAGGGTAATAACCTGTCCAGGCAAGCTGAGACCTGCTAACACGCTATGAGTGTACACAGCACACAGCGCTTAGGTGAACATGCATATGTGTGCCAACTGCATAGATACAAACAGAAACTGACCAGGGGCTTTAATATTAAGCTTGTTGATGTGACCATTCAAAAAAGCTAAGCTATGACTATGTGTTGCAGGTACACCTCAACAGCTAAGTTCCAGCTTATTCACACAACAGGGTTTTTGCTTTTCTTTTATGTTAACAGTCCACTTACTCAACCCTCTAGTGCAGAGGCCACACGTGGGCATTTAATTCAACCCATACCACACCTTGCAGGGTAAGAAGAAAGTGGTTGGATTTTAAACAAAATGCAACAGCAAACATGCAGAAATGACAAGGAGGAGACAAATCAGTTAGCACATCAGCTCATGGTGAGAGAAAATGAAATTTGTAAATGTGTGGCATGTGTTACTTACACACATTTTGCTCTTTCGATGTTGTTATCGTGACTGGTTCATTTGCACAACAAACTATATGAGGTTATATTGATAATTTACTGGCCTTAATTAAGAGGAATAACACATGCTACTTTGATTAATAAGATTAATTAAATAAAGAAAATTAAGTGTAACTTTCCAAATATAAGAAACATTTATACATTGGCAGTCCATGTTTACAGGGTCAAATGCAAAGTCAATTGTTTTAGCATTGCCTCAATGAGAAAGGAAACTGTGATTCAGATTAAAGCTATCTATCCAAATAAGAGGCAAATGTGTTTTATTAAGCTGCTAAGCACAAGCAGAAGAAAGGCACATAGTTTAACGTGATCACTCTGTTGGCACATCTGTGTGTGCAGCACCAGTGATTAAAATCAGCATTTACTTGGCATATTAACATCACCAGAACGATGGGAAACAGGGTTGTTTACCAACAGTTATTTGAAAAGAATACCAATAAAGGCTGAGAAAAATCCATGTTGAAAAAAGTCACTGTTCACACCAACATGTTGAAATAATGCTTCCTTCAAATGGAACTAATTTCACTTTTGACTTTGGAAGTTCCTGTGTTCCTTTTTTAAATCTGCTGAATTTCTTTGTGGTTGTTTTTGCATTTCAAGATCATGTTTAAGGAAAAGAAAAGAACGGACAACACAGCACACTAATAAAAAGAACATTTGATGAGCTCCAATGAAATATCACAGCTTATAAATTGAAAAAAAAACACTAAAGTTGTTAGTGGCCAATGAATGAGCCACAAGTGGATTTCAGTACTTGGATCACTTCAGGTCACAAATTGTAACAGCCTGGGTGGATTACTAACATTCTGATCAACAAACCACAGTGGCTCGGCCTGGCAATGCCGCAGTTCTAGCTTTGCTCACTGTACTCTACCAAGGCCGTGGATGTTTTGACGTGAGAGAAATAGAGTTTGTGTAGGAGGTGAAACCTTGTCAATTTGCTCTGTAACTTTTCTGGTGAAAATCAGGCCTTACAGTTGAAGAATACCGTTTCATTTTGTATCAGCAATGCCTAGTTTTAAAAAAAGGAGCTTGATGAGACACTGACTCACATCATCATTCATTATGTTTTTATAGGAACGTATTTTGATGGTATGGACACCAGAAAGCGACCAAAACTGTGGAAGTTAATGGGGTTCCTAATAAATAAACTAATAAACATCATCGTCTAAATGTTTGCAGATGTGTCAGTACCTACTGTAGGTGGGCTGAAACTTAAAACATGCAGTGAACTGAGCTTGCAATAGGTAAGCCTGCTGCACAAAGCAACCATCAGATATGAATTAATTTGTAAATACTCTGTTTGGAACCATAATTATATGTGCAAATATATATAATGGTAGTATTCCTAGACAATGGCTGCCTTTATAAATCTGAACATGAGTTCTTTGCACATTATTTGCATAAGCTTCTTACTTGTTTGAGCTTCTTCAGGTCTTCATCCAGCTCCAGATTGTCCAAGATAACAGCCACAAAAAGACTGAGCAGAATCTAAAATGCGAAAAGAAGTGCATAGGAACACATGTACAGTAAATGTTGCTGTTTTCATCATAGTAAAACTAAGACATTTTCAAAAATACAAGGTCTGCTAAGTAATTGTATTTGTATATGTCCTAGAAGACATCCTGTCTGTCTGGGGTGAGGTGTGACTCATCTGGAGTCTGTCTGTGCTGTCTGATGGCTCGCTGTATCAGTAGGCCAAACACAGAAATGTCAGCACTTCTTACACCTTCAAGTCTGATTAACTGTGATTAGATGTGCCACTTCAGAGAACATTGAAGGGGAAGGGGCACTAATTGAATGCATTAAGAAAACACGTATCCTTTTGGCACTTATTTTCTCCTTGTCTTCTTTTAATGTCTAAAATAATACAACAAGAGTTTGAAAGGAAAACTAGAAAAACATGATGTGCTAAAACACTCTTAACCAATAAAACACCAACTCAACAGTGTCTCAAAGAGCAGAATAAGTTCCTCACCAGGGTAGCAAACAGATGGTACAGGATGAAGTAAATGGCTACTACTGGAGCCCACACCTGACCTACAGCCACTAGAGTCTGGTCCATGACATCTACCCAGCCCTCCTGGGTTAAGATCTGGAACATGGACATGAATGCCTACAGGGAGCGTGCAAAAGCACAAGATAAGAGAAAGTGAGAGAGGCAAAGAGAGGGCAACTGAGTACACAAATGGAAGCAGCAGCGAGAGGGAAAGATAGACAGAGACAGGAAGGAAATAACACAGAGAGCCAGACGGATTTGACATTTGAAAAATGTTTTTTCACAAGAGAGCAAATACCACCCAGCTGATGCATGTATACCCTTCTGACCCTCTTGTTCTAGCTTGCGACTGTGAGATTTTTAACCATAGACTGGGGAAAGAACAAAGAGAGTGAGTAGATAGCCATCTTGTTTTTTCCTCCATTCTGATGCCCTCTCATCTACTTGGTAGAGGTCAGATGAAGGTGTAGGGAACAGCCAGCTGTGACACAGTGGCCCCTAGAGTCAAATGGCACAATTGCGCTTCTGCCTTAGCCTCTCACCTTCAGACAGCAGACAGCATCCCCCTCCCTCCGAGCCCTTCCCACCCACTGCCATGTCCCAGTCACTGCAAATAAAGACAAACCCAGCAACAGGTCTGCCCATAGGGGAGACAGCCAAACATCATTAACTATGATGTGCATACATGAGTGTGTGCAAGACACAAGCAATGCAGAAATAAAGAGATAAAATGAGAGAGAGAAGAATAACACAGCACACAAGTGGCATCTGTTCATGAGCAACCCTTCATGTCTTACTGTGCCTGGAAACAGTAAAATATATAGGGGAAAGATGTGGATAATGAGTGAGACAGAAATGAACACACACAAATCAGAGCAAGTACCACATCTGTTGACCCATGATCAACATCTGAAAGTCTCCCATAAGCTTGTCTGAGGTCTCCTTCTGGAACTGCTTATATGAATTGTAAAATTTATATTTGGTATTATTTATTTTTGTTTTACTTTGTGTTTTAAATACAGTACTGATCTTCCACTTTAAATGACATGCTTCATCATTTAAACATTAGCATATGTTTGCATGTTTAAATTAATTTAGAAGGCTTACTCATTTGGTGTGCATAATTTGTGCAGATGAAAACAAAACTTCAAATGAAGTTGAGTAATGCCACTGAACTTCTTTCAACTAAGAAAGAAGCTGGGAGACTGCTCAGAGAGTGACAGAGTCCTGTTGACATGAGTCATTTTGCAGATAACTACACCTGGATGGCTGAGAAACCTGACAGAAGTGACTCTTGAGGCTACTCTTACTACTAAAAATTCCAGCTTAATCAATTTTTAAATCAACTGCACTTCATCAAAGCGTAATAAGACAATCTAAGCTGAATAAAGTGACTTTTGAAAACTTCAAAAGGAGTAGTATTTCACCTGTATAAGGAAGAACTGACAGTCAGCAATCATTTACAGGAAGCCTTTCACAATACAATCAAAATTACCTGCTACTGGGCAACTGCTACTCTGCCCCTAAGATAGAGGAACTACTGATGTATTTTTAAATGCTGCGACTCATTTGGGAACGGTTTACCTTAAAAAATATATACATAATAGTGCCAAACCTAAGAAATGAGCTAAAGGTGTTATCATACCCAAGCTTTTTTAAATAAAGCTTTCTTATTTTCAGATTTCAGATTTATTCAGATTGCCATGTTGTTGACCAGGTTAAGGGGGGAGGTTTCTTACCCTGGGGAATGTGGTAAAGCGGTCCAGTTCTTCCACAAAGCAGAACATCTGCAGGCTGATAGCTGACATGACGATGAGAAGGCTGGCTGTGAACACCACTAGGCTGCCTAGTTTTTTACCTGGACCAAATATCTTATACACAAAGTCCTCCAGCGCTGGGGAAATCTTAATCAGACGTACCACCCGCAACACCTGAGGGAAAGACAAATACATGTACATATACAACATACTGTAAATCTCTACTGTAAGGCTACTGTTTGGGTGACTATTGTTATATAGTTTACATTTTGGTATTTGGAACAGTAGTTTTTTTTAATTATCCTCAAAGAAAGCACATGTCATTTTAAAGACAGCTTCAAATAAATACCATAAGTTATAAAAGCAAGCCTAGAAGCACCTTGATTACATATTAATTTTAAAAGCCTTAACCCTGCAGTAAAGTGCAGTAAAACTGGACTTAGCCCCTAAATTGCTTGTGATGACAACAGCCCCAAAAAGGTAATGTATCTTGGTCAAGCTGTAATATGGGATCTAGAGAGTGGCTATTGATCGAGTCTTGCTCTGTGACGTCTGTGGCTGAAGATTTTTCTTTAGAATCTAGCTCTAAGCCAAATTAATGACTATTTCCCCTTCCCCAGATACAGTACACAACAAAATAAAGGAGACCAACATAGGATGCTAGTCTAAACCTGACACCAAGAACCAACAGTAAACAAATACAGTAATAACTCTCACAGCATGATGACAGATGGGATGGGAAGACACTGCCTTCTATTCCTGACAGACCACAATGACCATTAGCCATTCTATAATAAATTTAACCTTTGTGGCTCAGAGAAAACTATGAAGGAGTATCAAGTCATGACAACTGAGCTAATTCTTTTTGCCTCAGATTATGACAAACAAATCACAGAGAAACTGAAACGAACTGTAATAGCCAAAAAATAAAACAATTATAATTATTGGGATAAATGCTATTAATGCATGCATAATGAATGTGTGTGTAATCATGTACCAGCATAATTAAATGTAGGTACTGTACTTAGTTGATGCATCTGCTACTGAGATACCATTTATACAGTAGCCGTACAGGAGATCACTTTATAATGTGAATAAAAAGAACATTCTTGTAAGCAAGGCAGATTATTTCCATTTTGCACATGAATTTAAAAAATATAGATGTCATTTTGGAAATAAATGACAAGGAACAAGGAAATAAATATTTGATCCTCAATTTTACAGCCTTCATGCGCTCATTTAATCAAATAAAAAGCATTTTTTTATGTTTTGTAAATTTTACAAGGCACTAAAAATATCCAACAACAAAAAGTTGACTATTAATTTCAAAGGACTGCTGCTGAAGCTGAAGCAGCTGTGTTTGTATGTTTTTATGCTTTGGCTTGAGTGTAAGCCTCAAGCGAACACACGCACACATGTGAATGGCAGCTGCTGAGAGAGTCACACAGGATCAGTGCAGCTTGTATGGTCAAGGCTCATTAAGGACACATGAAGACTCCTCTTCCCACGACGCTTTTCATGAGCTTCATGATACCACCTACAGCAATGTCACAAGGTTAAATTTTGGACATAGTGCTATACTCAAACTCTGTTTACAAATGATGCTACAAGGCACCATTGCCACTTGGGTCATAATATACACAACTGATTTATATTTCTGTCCTGAGAACTGAAAAGCTGAATACATCACGTGTAAATGTGTCATGAAAATGTTAGAGAAATTTATTTAGCCAAATTACTTTTAGACATTTGTGGTGACAGGACATTTAGAGGATTTTGAATGAATGGAGAAGAGTTTTAGAAGAGTGATTTGATGAATCAGTACTCACTAACAAAACAGGAAATACCTGTCACAAATGATTCACAACTTTTATTCTTCAAGTGTGAATTAGTTTAGTATTATGAATGTGAAGGATTTATTTGTATTTATTAAATATACTGAATGCTTACACAAACACATATTTGTGCAAGTGCATAACTAAGTGCAAAAGGGCAAATCTGATTAACAAAGTGTGAAAACTTTTTAAGTAAAGTCATACCTGAAAGTAGGTGAACTGGGAGTGGTAGAGGTCAGGGTAGATGTGCAGCGTGGTGCCCACCACCAGCAGGGACTCAAACTTGTGTAGAGAGGAGCTGATGTAACCGGTGAAGCCGAGACACCAGATCTTCAGCAGAGCCTCCAGGTCAAATAAGACAGTAAAAGCAACCTGAGATGAAATTAAAATAAGAAAACTGTAAATCAACCTGTTTATCGAATATATTTTGCAATGAACAATAACAGATTTTGTTTCTTCAGTTTAACAGTTTCAGAGGGAATCATACTTTTTTACTTGATGCATCTTGGCCCAATAAAAGTTCCTTCAAATGCACCAGCTATAACATTAAAATGCTGCTAACATGACAATGAATCACTAATAACAATAAAATCAAATACTAAATCGTGCACTGAAGCTGGAACATAGTCACCTTTATTTCAGTACAGCCAATTGCGGTTTGTATTTTTTTGTTTACAGATTTTCTATACACAGTAGAAACTGAGCATAGCGTTAAAAAGACTCCAGCTTTAACAAATATAATAACCCAGCATGGTTTAATGTAAGATACTACCTATTTGTCTTATGGGAAATATACAGTTTGTGAGGTGTGACAGGAGAGAAGGAATTACTTTTAAGAATTCTGTTTTTAATCTGTTTCATGATATAGCAGTCTCCCAACTTTATGTAATATTAGCACATCACTAGAGGATACATTTAAGTGAAGGACCTCAACATTTCTTCTACCACTGTCTTCAGAATGGGGAAAACACAAGAAAACAAGAATAAAATTGGTACTGCACCAATAACATGTGTTTTTCTTCATTTAAATCCAGAGCCTACATTTCCTATATTCCCTTCTCAGCATAACAACAACAAATCTGCAGATTGATGGCTGTGTGATACGGATGAAGGGAGTGAGAGAAGGTAATACTGTGTGTAGTTATTCCTTTTTCTTATCTCCTACATTCAGCCGTGGGGGAGAGCAGTATGAAGGGAATAGTGGAGTTGAGCATACTCCTCGCCACCTCTGTTAGTGCTTTATCACCTATGCACACTGATGACAACTAACCTGCATGACATATAAGTATAGTACAGTGACATATGTTTATATTAAAATAAAATACTATTTTGTGCAGCTATCATCAAACAAGAGTACATATACACTTGAATGTATTCTAAACAGGCACATACTGTGATGCCTTTCAGTTAAAAACATGAATAAGTCTACCCGATTAATCTAGCTACACATAGTACACGTGTTGGGAGGACAGTATACATACCATATATCTTAAAATTCCCAATGGCGTCATATAGGCCAATAACATGAGGCACATGGATTATGTAGGATTAAATCCCTTTGAATAACACTCCATAATATTACCATAGAGGGCATTTTAACTAAGAACCTCTACTGTAGAAAAAACACGTTTACATTATTTGATACGGTTTTTACACAACACAAACATCCGGGTAAAACCACGTTTTCATACTGTTGTGCTACTCAGCATTTATATTGCAAAAAAAAAGGTTCAGGGTAGACATTTGAAATAGCAAGAAAAAGCAGGAAATTGAACAAAACATCTCACCTCTGCCAGGTAAAACTCATCATAGTGCCTGCGGTAGTTCTCGCCTTTATAATAGTTGCTAGCAGCAACAATGACGTCCACGGCGACCATGCTCAAGATGAACATGTGGAACACGGAAGACCGCATCAGTTGCTGTGGAAGCAGAGAAGTTAATTTCATTCAATGTAAATTACACACAACAGGCGAAGAAGAAACAAGGCCAAACCAAACATCAATTTCCATATGTCTCCCACTGAACGTTGTGAAACAAATGATAATGAATAATCTGAGATGAATAATTTCCACCGTGATGAAGACTGGAACGCAGATGATGGACATTTTAGATGCTCTAAGACAGATGGAATATAATGTACAAGTGGTTGCGGAGATGTGGGTCCTTTCTTATTGGAGGTGCCAACCATAGACTACACAGTACATTATAGATAGAGATGGAAACAGGCAAAGAGGTCCAGCAGCTACACTGCAGTAAATTCAAAGCAATCAGGCGCCTTTCATACATTGTTGGAAGAAACATTTACCCAAACAGCAGAATTAGTGGAATATTCATGCAGACAGAAACGAGAAGAGAAACACATATTTTCCTGTGGCATAGAAAACCTAATTATTATTGGAAGATGGAAACAATCTTGACTACTTACTGGACTTGAAGAGATTTGGTACAATGCATACACAGTATTGTGTACAACAGTTGCAAGTATGGCAATATACTGTAGTGAAAACAATCAAATTTTGTATACAGGAACACAGTTATTCAATAAATACACCCACATTGTTCTTCACAGAATTCCATGTCTGAAGTTTTGGCACTATGAAAATTGCAACACAGCCTCCAACAGATACTACACTGAAAGTATTAATGCTTGGCTAATGTGTACAGTGATTTCCAGCAACAGTTTTCCTAAAAACTCATATTTATAAATGTGAGTTGCCATTAGGGAAATTTACAATTATTACCTTTGTCATTGTAGTCTTGTAATGTAAACAGAGCTTCTGGTCCAACAATGTGTTTTAGGTTAGTACTTGCTTCTTACTTCACTCATTATGAACAATCAGATAATAGCGCCTGTGTCAGGGGGGTTATCCTTACTTCCTTTATAAAGGAGACAGCACTATTTAGAAATAAATGTGGTCATTTGTGCACAAAAGATAAGGAAAGATAATAAAGTAAAATAAGATGAAAAAGATCACATTGCCTCAAAAGAGCAGTCACTGTTTGGTCAAATACTGTAACTGTGCATTACTTTGGAGACAATGTGACAGATGTGATTAGAGCCTTGAACTGCATGTATGCAGCAGGAGGAACAGCTTGTGAGTGGGTAGAACCACTCACCCTAAAAAAGGGCTTGCATGTGAGACTGGCAATAGGAAGGGTTGAAAAAAAAAGTGGAAAATGAGAGAAATACTTTGGACAGATGAAGAGTTTTTTTTTGCAGCATTGCTGGAAGGATCAAATTCACCGCAGGAAAATGGGACCAATGCCATCTACCCTCCTACACACAAATACACTTCCCATACAAAGTCGTTAAAGCCTAGAAGGCCAGATTTGCAATTGTGTTTGGTATTTTGAAAACAACTATCAATCCTTCACCAGAAAGATGGCAGAATTGAAAACTTAGAAGTTTGCCTTCCTGATTGTTTCCTTTCAGGAGGAAGAGCAGTAGTAGCATGCTTGTTTTAACACTGCAAAATGTCAACACATTTTTTGTTTTTTGTTCACCAAGTTCTGCAATCTCTATCTGATCACAACCAGTCCTGTACTTTGGTGTTTACAAGGATTCTTGAATAATCATGTTTTCATTATTCCGATTGTTATTCTGTGCATACAAACACCGTACAGTATATGGACACAAAATGCACTACAATATACACAATTTTTCAGTCTATTTTCTATCACCACATTAAAATATGCTACACACATGCCACAAGATCTGAATTACCTATAATATAAATACAGTATCGTTTGATATGCATACCTGTTCTGGCAGCTTTCCATCTTCCTAATGGTCTAAATACAGTTTCAGTGTAAGTAGGGGCCTAAATATATATATATTCAGGTTTTATAAAGTAATTTAGCACCAGGATGAATAAGCAATGTTTTTTTCAGCTTTTCACCCCCAGCTGCTGCCAGATTTTAAGCTGAAAGCATAGTATATCATGAATACTAGCTTTTAAACTCACATCTAAAAATGTTTTCATAACCATCCATTTAGCCCTTATAACTTAGTTTGACTGTTTTATTTTCTTCTCTTACTTGGCCTACAGTACCTACTTGCCTCATTATTGTTAAACATGACAAATCCCACATGCCATTTATGCTGAAAGCTTAGACCTATAGAGCATTTAGCCTTGGGGTTAGGTGTTTTTGTTTAGTTTTTTTTTTCTTTGCAGAAGATACACACATGCCCACTCTCCACACACAGCGGTTAGGCCCCCTGACTGAGATTGGACGTGACAAAGCAGTTTGACATTTCCAGCAACCAGACGCTCTTCCCCATGGGTGTTTTGGCTAAACAGAACTGTGTGTATGAGGGAAAGAGACGGGGAGATAGAGGCAGACAGACAGAGAACAGAAAGAACATGCTCGTGCGTATGAAACAGTTGATATTCTCAAGGTCCTGACTTTGCCCATATTCTCTGTCAGCTTTAGGAATCACACTCCGAAGAGCAGGGTGCATTTGTAACCTCTGTCATATGGTGATACGGTCTGCCCATCCAGCTCTTCTGAAGAATGAGCTTTTAATATTTCCCCAATCTTTCTTTATTTATAATTGGCTAAAGGTGTGGTCCGCTTCACCAGATAACACCCTCTTCATTCCAATCTCCAAATAAAGCGGCCCGTTTGCCTAAATCAGCTGATGGCACTGGTACCCCATATTCGGCCTCAAGATGTCAGAATCAATTTGACAGCATCAATGGTGGAACAAGATGGCTCTCCCCTGCTGCTTGTTGTTTCTTAGCTTGTGTGCCTCTGAAATAATTTCCCACTTTTTTGATGGATGCCATTTATTTTTTGTTGCCTCTGGCTACGTCTTTAAAGCACCAGGTGCTCACTGTACACAAGCACAAGCATACACACAACCACAAATAAGTTATGAATTCATCATTTAGTCAAGGGATGCTGGCATGATTCTGTCTGATAAAGCAAAAATTTATAATAATGGAAAACTATATTCGGAAATATACAGTTAGTACTCACAAACAGCAATGAAGATTAAAACATATTATTTTAAATGACATGTAAATTGGTATCTGGTATTTAGAAACAGTGCACAACATTCATTCCAATAAATAAATAAATACATTTTAAAAATTATAAAACATCAAGGTTTTTGTTCTATTTTCATCTAACCTTCTAGATTCTCATGTGGAAATGTGTGTTCTTTGTTACCAGCAGTGTAATAGTGTTCAATCTACAGTGCAGAAAAACCTTACTCTGTCTGGTCAACACGATATAAAGTTCTACCCTGCATGAACTGCTCTCAATAAGCATGCTGACCATCTTGTGGACAGTGATATATGCATCGCTTCTGAAACATTTCCAGTGGCTGCAGCTGTAACAACCACAATTGATAGACAAACGATTGCTTCCTCGTGCTCCATCTGTTCACTCAGAGTGCCAAGGAGGACAAATGCTCTTTCTGCTGGTACGTGAAACGAGTGTAGCACATGTGCACATAGCTGGCAGGATATAGCAGTATTCACACAGGAATTCTCACCAACAGATTGGTCCATGTTCTGGCAGCATCTCCTGCAACAGTTTTTTCTCTCCTGTTTACTGAGATTAGGAAGAATTTGAGTGGGATTACAGTCTGCTTCATTTGACTTATCTCTTCAGTTTCAGCACTGGCATTTGTTGACAACAAATAAGCAAATGATGACAATCACAGTTCTATCGCAACTCTTTTTACTATAGTGTACAAAAAGACGTACAAAAAGGTAATTCAGAAATCTAATTTTAAACTGGTGAGCAGTTAAACCTGAAAGAGTGGGTGTGCAAAATCCTGCTGGAATGGCAATATAGCAAAGTTAGAGCCCCTTCACTTATTACAGCTCTGACTAAAGCAGGCTGACTCATGTCTCTGGCTGAAAAACAGGTCTTAATAAAACATGATGGTCTGCCTGTCTGCACCCTCCTACTCTTAATATCTGCTGCGCTTTGCCACCTCTATGTCCATTTCCTGACTGGCTCTTATAAACATGTGGTTTATTCCATTTCAGCATACAGTGGAATCCTATAAGTATATGGCTGATTCCTGTCTAGACTGAATAAACAATCTGATTATATCATTGTGTTTGAACTGGTCTCTTCTTGTTGGTTCTCTTGCTGAAGGTGATAAAGATTTATAATATTTTCACCGAGATTTTCTCCTGTTTTGTTCTCTCTGGCCAATTTCCCTTTTCTTCCACATGGCAAAAAGCTTGTAAAATCTTAAAATGAATATAAGTGGGATCACTTAGAAGATCCAGCAAAAAAGATCACTGGCAAGGGTATAAGAAAGATTCCAGAGAATCAATAACCTTTAGCTTGAGAGGGAGAGGTTGAAAAGGTGTTCCATTCATTGGACCTCCCTACATCCCTGTGTGCCACAAGGTTATACATCACTCCGTATTTAGCCATGCAGACAGAGACAGGTGGAGTGAGTAGCATAAGCATTCATTGCCAAAGAGGCAACATTGAATTCATTCTCCTGGATTAACAAAAGTAGGTAGCATTCAGTCAGAGCTTTTCTCATTCTTCCTTCATGGTAATGTTAAATCTCTTTAATTATAGTGTTGAAAATCAGCAGTTCCTTGCTTTTAATTTGGTGTTATTTTTAATATGGTGGGGTTTACCTGAGAGTTATCACCCACTGTATTTGCTTATAGCAGCCAAGACTCCAATCTACAGTGTAATTACAGCATGGTGGCACACCAGAGGCTAATTAGTCGACCAAGTCTGTGGGGAAAGAAACAAGTTGTTTCATTAACCTCTACTGGTTTATGCTACTTCTGTGAGAGAAAATATTCTTAAAAACAACTAAACAGAAAAAAAGTTTTCAGTACAGTGGAACAAATTAAATATTACCATATCAACATTTGGGATATTAATCTATATATGTGTCAGACTATTTCTCTGCCTAATGCAATGATTTCAAAGAGTTTTTGCTATGAAGACCACAACACTACCCACTATGTACTGCTTAACTATGCTAAATAGATATTAAATAATCTTTAGGATGCTAATTAAGTGTAGATTATTTAGTTATTACCACTATAGAGGAAAAATTTAGGCAGTGTTTTTTTTTTCTTTCAGCACTGGCAGCACATGCAAGATTACTGCTAACAAATCTAATGAGCAGCAATAGCCATCATATCTACAAAAAGAAAAAGAAATGAACACCACATACAGAAACTCAACCCTCTGTAGTGACTCAAATTAAATCAAACAGAGTTGTCACAGCAGGGGCTGCACTTACTGACAAGTCAAATTGGGAAGATATTTTAGTGGAGATTATTCCAATCTTTTTGCCAAAAAAAAGGCTACTATTTCCTTTCTGTCCCAAAGAAGAGCAGGTGGTTAATCAATTATGTGTTATCTCCAACTGCTGCAGCCTGTTGGACCCAAACAGATCCACAATGACGCACATGTACAAATGGACAGACATAAACAGGCAAATCAACAAACAGTGTAACACAGAAAGCTTGACCAAACACATACTGTACAGGTGGCCTGAAAGACAGTCATAGCTGAGCTATTGAAGAACAGGAGAAACACAAAGGCTGCGCTGTCTGTAGATAGTGCCCACCTGCCAGCCCTTAGCCATTTTAATCATTTGACGGCCAATTACTCTGGAGCCAGGCAGAGCAGAACAGAAACTTACACTTCACTTCCCCAGCACTCGCAGATGGCCCTGCAGGCTGGATCTCCACTGTCTGTCTTGACTCTACCTGTCTACTCAGCTAGCATGACTGCCTTCTGATATGAATGAAAAGGCAATGAAATATAGTCTTTGGCAAGGCTTTAGAGAAGACAACAGGATAGCCAACATTAATAAAATCATAGTAAAATAATGTACACTATCAGTCAAAAGTTTGGACACATTCTCCTTCAGTGGTTTTACCTAATTTTTATTAAGTTCGACATTTTACTTCAATATTGATGACATTGAAATTATTAAATAACCCACAAAATGTTAATATTTTAAATTCTTTAAAGTAGTCACTTTTGCTGTGATGACAGCTTTACACACTCTAAGCATTCTCTCGCCCTCAAGAGGTAGACAACTGACTTGGATGTTTCTATTGAGCACTTGTAAGGTGTTTCTCCTTCACTTTTCGATCCGACTCTTACCAAACAGTTTCAACTGGATTTAGATCTGGTGATTGTGGAAGCCAGGTCATCTGATGCACCACTCCATCACTCTCCTTCTTGGACAAATAACTTTCAGGCTAATGGTATACGTGTTGTAGACCAACAGATCATCTGTGTAACTTGGGTGTTTCTGGAGGGTGTAAAAAGGTCAGCCACATGGTGTCAGACTAGAGTCTAAGCCTCTCTTCCTCTTGAATTTCTGTTCTTAGATGAATAAGAAGCAGAAGAAGAAAAGGAAAACTTGATACTTATAGGAATTACATAAAGTCATCCAGTTAGAAAATGACAATGCAATGACAGTTTGAAAGGAATGTGAGGCCCTTAAATCAAGCACTGCCTCTGCCAGGATTGCATCCTGCGTAAATTCAAGTGCATGGTTTGTTTTTCTCTTTATGAATGTTCATTTACCCTGTATTAACACAGGGTATGGAACTATGTAATGTTACATGTTGTGCACAGAAACTTTAAGGTGTTGCACGTCTTTTCAGCAAGAACATGTGAAACAGTAAAGTTTAAGCCACAAGTAATTCTCAAGGTTGAAGCTTGAAGGTTTTCTATCATGGTTAAGTATGCCCTCAATTTTGACTAAGTTACCAACATTGTCACCAGCAAAGCACACACACCCACACCAATCACACCTCCTGCATGCTTCACAGTGGGAACGACACATTCAGGAACTGTCCGTTCAGCCCTCTCTATGTCCAACAAAGACACAGTGGTTAGAACCAAAAATCTGGACTCATCGGACCAAAGGACAGTTTTCCACTGATCTAATGTCCGATCCTTGTGTTTCCCGGCCACATCTCTGTTATTTGCCTGAATTTTTTTTACTTAACTGTTTCTTGCCATAATATATAATATACAGTAGTTGTAGCAGCACCAATAGGGTTCCCAACACTGTACCACTCGTCTACACAAGAAAACCGATGGTCTGAAGTACATTAAGAAGGCAGAAATTGGCACAAATGAACTCTTGAAAAGGCACACCCGTGAACTGAAAAGCATGAGTATGTATGCCATGATGTCATCAAAGCTATAGCCGCTTTGGACAATGTAACATATCAAACATATTCTGAGTTGTTTACTATGTTATGTCATTCATGTTCTTTCATAGTTTGGATACTTTTAGTGTTAATGTACAAAAACAATCTGAAGGAGAAGGACTGTCCAACTTTTAACTGGTGGTGTATATATGTGGAGACTAAAATGTAATGAAAATAATAACAATATCACCTATTCTGTTCTTAACATCCACATATAAACAGACAACAAGGTGTGAACTGCACAACATAATCTATGTATGCTTGTATAGACATGTCCATGTGTTCATATTCAACACAAATTATAAATGAGACAAGACAGAACTTTTACTAAAATCTGTAATCTATAAAAAAGACAAAACATTATCCTACTCGGTACAAATGCTTGTGATCTGTGGTCAGATGAGTCAGAAGTCTATATGGTTTGGTTTAAAGTGCTCTGTTTGAGCTCTTGCTTTCTAACACCATCAAAAATCAAAACATTTTCACAGTGCTTTGATGTTATGAAGTGCCAAAAAATGCTGCCAGTGTGTGACTGGCAACTGAAAACAATGTATGACTTCTAAAATGAAGCACTGCATGTCAAAGTCACTGTCAGCACTATTCAACTTTTACACTTCTTGACTCCCTCACGATTGACACTTTGAGCGCTCAAGTGGGCAGAAATTTAAATAACAAAAGTACTTCAAAGTGACAAACAGAAGCAGAATTTTAGTACCAAATACTCACCCTCTGTATTTTATTTTATTATTATTTGTTTTATTATTTTGTTCAGTTCTTGTGGTCATCTTGTGAGTAATTGATTCCAATAATTTTCAACAACAAAACAAAATAAAACGCTGAAACATTAACGGAAACCATTTTAGCATATCATTATACATAACTTGCCTACTCTGTCAAATACTCAAATTGTCACCAAAGTAGTAAAAATAGTACACAGTGTTCTAAAAAAGTATTTACCACCTTCCTGAATTTTTTACATAATTTGTCAAACTTCAATGATTCAGATCATCAAATAAATTTTAGTATTACATAAAGATAACCCGAGTAAATACAAAATGCAGTTTTTAAATAATTTTATGTCATGATTTTGATTTTATTTATTAAGGGAAAAGCTGTCCAAACTTGCCTTTCTCCCTTAATAAATAAAATCACCATTTAAAAACTGCATCTGTTCTGAATCATTTAAGTGTGACAAATATGCAAAAAAATTCAAAACCAGGAAGGTGGCAAATACTCTTTCACACCACTGCATTGCTATACACACACTTTGTGCTCCATACAGTGAGATTGCTTGAAAACAACAAGAACAACAACAAACATAAGCACACATAGTTACAAAGCGTACTACGTTTTCCAGTCACAAAAACTTTTTATTATATAATATTCCTTGGAAATAATTCTGATTGACATATAGTGAAACTGCCGAGATAAGCTGATGTCTGTGAAGAAGAAGAAGTTCAAATTTGTGCACCATGCTTTCCAGTCTCTTAATACTGCAACTAAATTAAATCTACTAAAGCAGACTTTGTGTTAAATAAATCTGTTATTATGCAAAAGAAATTAGCTTGCGATGGACAGAAAGAGTCATAGACTGGTTCGTGCATGTAGCACTGTACCAGATATGTGACCAGAAGTGTTAAAAACTGGAAATTCCTGTATCCCACATATAATCAAGCCACTTTGCCAATTTATGTAAATGGTGTCACATACTCAATTTTTGAAGGGATAATAATCTCAGTTTATGTGGTAGTCAATGAAAAACATTTACATATGACCAATTAAATGCATTATCTACATAATTAATAATATAAAACACAGGTTGTCTCTTAGGCCAAGCCAGTATTAGGTTGAAGGGTGACTACACAGGACTAGTGAGGATTACTATGAGTAGTGTGGTTCTTCAAAAGTATGTTTGAAGAATGTTGACTGGACTATTCTAGGAGCAGAAAAAAAGCAGCAAAAAGGAAATAACATACAATTTATAGGGACAAAAAATTAAGAACATATTCAACTTTGATGCTGGACAACCAAATTGTGGCCTCATCTCAGACATCTTCCTATTTAAAACTAACACTAAACTTTTTATAACCTTAACCAAATGTTTTGTCTCACCAAAGGGACAAAAGACTGCGTTTATATACTGTATTGTAGATCCTTAACCAAATCTAAACCAAAGTGTAATTGTCATAACCTAAATTCAATCACCCCCTAACCTTAACAGTACAGTAGCTGCCATGCTTTTTTATAGGAATAGTTAATTAACTTGTTATTAAACTTAGGTTAAAGATGTTATAATGGCAATGCTGCCAACACACATTCAATTGGTTGAATCCACACATCAGTTAAATCAGTAGACAGTCTTATTCAAAGATCTACTGCTTTTTGACCCCTTTGCCTCACTTGTTATTTTCCAATTACTGTACATACATCTTCCACACACTGCAATCCCATATCACACTGTGCTTTTCAAGTGTCAGCCTCTCTTTGACAAGAGACATCTACTGAAATTTCTAGGCCACTGGAGTGACAAATAATCCACTAATTCAAAGATGATAAAGCACTGATTTTTGCAGATTTCAGAACTCTAGAACACAACAACATGTCCTTGCACTTGACTATTTGAAGGTAATAGCAGAATATCACACATAACATAATCCACAGGGGGATACACTTAGTAATGTACACAACAGTGTTACGTGATTCAATACAAATCTGATGAAGTATTACAGCAAAAATTAAGCTAGGTCCAAGATCTTTTACCAGAAAAGCCTGTGTTGTTTTGCTCGAGACATCTCAGATATTCTCTTTTTTCCCCCAACAATCTCAGTCATATTTGAGCTGTGTTTTTTGAAACAGTACTATTGTCAGTCTCAACTTGACCTAGTGCCGCTCTCTATCAGTCTCCATTCTACTCTAGGAAATGGTTCCTGTTAGCACAGGAAGACAATAATAGCTATTTTGGTATGAGTGAATGAGGCAGATGAAACAGTCTGTCCTGTGTAATGGAGCACAGGGCTCAGAGGGAAGTGAGCCATGTTTATCCCTCTGGTTATCCCTCTATCTAAATCATGATGAACTGATGATAAGGCTCTGGGGGACATGTTGCTTTAATGGGAATCCTGCATATTTCACATTCTCCCTTTTCCCTCTCATCTCTTTCCTTCTTCTCTAACCTATTTCTCTGTTTTTATTTGTCCTCTCCTACTCTGTTTGTATGTGTGCCTCTTTTAATCTTAGCTATGGAGGAGTTTGTTAAAAGCTATTCTCCCTCTCATACACTAGCTGTAGACTCTACTGGCAGTCTCTCACAGCAAGTGGCCAGCCTTTTACACCACACCACTATCAACAGCGGGCCAGCTGTAAGACACGCCTGCTGCTTCCAGCTTATCTTTAAAGCCCAACCATTTGGATCACACCAACCTCAAGCCAACAGTCCATCATGTAGATGTCATTCAAAACTCATATCTAACTTATCATTAATGCATTAGTGCACCTCTAACATCAAACACGATTGTACCCTCATTTAAAAATGTCATCATTAGGTAATTTGACAGCCCCACTGAAGACTCAGACAAATGGTTAAACAGCGAAGTGGTACTGCGTGTCTCTGTGACACTTGTTAAATGAATGCATGAGGTAAGTGTGAATAAGGTTTACTGATCCTCTGTTAGTACAAAACATTTCAACATCAAGAGAGCCATTTTAATAAAACAGAACAAGTTGTATGCAAGCGCAGACACAGCTTTGCTTTTGTAGTTCAAGAATAAAAATATCGTATATATTCAGGTGTCAGCTTTCACATAAAATTAATATATTTCATAGAATTATGCATGCATGTTTGAGAGGGAGAAAGAAACACTTCACACCAGTAGCATCAGCAGCATATTAATTTTGTTGTGTGTTACCTGGAGGCAGGCAGGCGCTCGGCCATGTGGTTTGTTGACATCCACTGCTACAAGCTGCCATCCCCCAGCAGCATCTTCATGGAACATCTGTGGCACAAGGACAGCACATGAGGGGCACAACACACACACACAAAAAAAAAATTGCACACCATGTAAGCACTGGACAAGGCTCCTCAAACACACACATTTACCTTTTGGCTACATCTTCATAAAACATCTGTGGCCACAAAAGAAGCTGGAGGCATAGTACACACAGAATTGTACCCACACAAAAACAGCATGATAGCTACTAAATAAAGTATGTAAGCCTAAGGACCTATCACTAGAAATAAAAAACAAACAAATATCACAGTAGAGACTTAACGACTCACAAGACAGCTGGCTCACTCATCATGAATATTAATTATATTTCTAAAAACTGAAAAACAACCATGTCAATGGGTTTCAAACTGCAATGTCATTCATACACCGTGAGGTAACTTAACAGAAGAATAAAAGTAAAGTTTGAAGCCAATTTCAAATTGTCATCTAAAACAAACGTGATTACAGTGTATTGTGAGCAGAGAAATAATAATAATTGATAAATGTACTTTATTAATCCACTTGGGGGAATTTTCCCCTTTGGGGCACCAAGGGAACAGTGTTTAGTGTCTTGCAGGGGCACTTCGACATTCGATTCGGGAATACTGGGAATAGAACCACCAACCTTGGGGTTTCATAAATGACTGCCCTACTAACTGAGGCACCACCACCCCTTACTGTGTGCTGAAAATATTATGGCAGTGCATCAACAACATTTGTTAAGTTGTTAAAACAAAACAAGATGCCAGCATCATGCTGCTGCTAGAGGAAAAGTCAGGGGATCATTCAAATCATTAAGATTTGTCATTTGGGAATTAATGAACACACAAAATACTGTGGCAATCTGTCTATTATATGTCATGATATTTGATAATGTGATTAAAACCTTGACCTGCTGGTGGCACTTAAATGAAAAGCCTCTAAAATAACAAAGTCAAATGCTGATAGATATGGCGTTGGTAAGGCTAAAATTGGGAATGAAACTATGCAACATCACAAAAAGAATAATACCTCCAACTCGAATGTCAAACACTTGAGTTTAATATCATTCGACGTGGGGTAAACCAAATTAGGCCTCAGTGTAATCTAACCCTTAATTATAACTTCACTCCTCAAATCACAGGAAAATGCTTGATCCTGTGAAACAAAAGTGGACTTATCTATTGTCACTTTATCAACACAGTTAAGCTTTACAGCCTAATCTTTAATAAAAGCCACAGTTACATAACTTGAGCCAGTATAGACAACAAAGTCAACGAATGGGAGTGTTGCATGTTTGTATCTCCCAACTTATTCTAGCCTTCCTCTTAAGGGAAACTGAAGAATACAGCATATTGTTTCAGCCTCAGTGATTGACAGTTAAGGGTTACACCACAGCTAATTAGTTTCTCCCCTCTAGATAAAGACTGGGACATGAAGATGTGATTATACTTAATTTTAATAATGGCTAATTGTTTTCAAGGTCACAGAAGTGTGTGCATGCACCAATTGGTACCACACTGTTTTTCATCATGGTGGAAATAAAGAGGCATCCTTTTAAATTCAGAGGGAATAAGAGCAATGAAAACCACTGCTTGCCAGCCCAACTTTTGATGATGTTTTATGTTTTAAATTTAAACTTTTCACTACTGACTGAACAGTGAACATGTATCTTCAATAGCATGTAATACCTATAGGGCTTTGGGTGACTAAGCAGAGTTCTCAACAGAGATCACTCCCAACCAAAGAAGGGCAATCCCTCATTCATGTCTTCACTTTGGAGTCAAGGTTTTGCTTCTCCAACCACTGATGATGCACTGTTGGACTAGAACAATTCTCTAAGAGTTGGAAAACTTTGAAGAGCATCACATCGGGAGCACCAACCAGACATTTCCAGTTTAGCATTCACTGAATTCTTCCAGTGACCAGATCGGCCTGACAGCATCTGCTACTACCTGATCCATGCTGACAACTCTTTTTTTATCTTCACCCAAGTAACCAAGACATAAAGTATAAATGAATATTATATTATGAAAATAGTATTGATGATCGATCTTTGTTTATTGTATCTAGAAGACGTGAGTGCTTTTAACAATAACATCTAAACTCAAGTTGCACTGCACTCTGTCTGGCATGTGGCTGCAGCAGGCTTCTCCATAACTTGCTCCTCTACTCGCTTGAAATGAGAACTTGCATTATAGGTTCTGCTCTTTTTATAAATTCTGGTAGATGCCAGGTTTGTGGGCCGTAACTGGCCTGTATGTAACCTGGAAACATTAAATTAACAGCTTAGAGATTCAAGATACAAAAAACTTTATTAATCCTAAAGGGAACTGTTACTGACTGTTACAGCTGCTGCCAAAACATATTTTGTCCCATTTTTATTTCATTACACTAAATGTGTAAAAATTATTAGTTATAGAGCCTTTAAGAGAATAATGCCTTCCAAAATACATTTGTGTTAGTTCCTTTGACTCTTCTGAATTCAAGTATGTTTTACGAGATTAATTGTTTTTCTACACTGTACCAAGATGACCAGCAAGTAACATAATGTTAAAGAAATATTGAACTCATGGCAGGTATGTACTACTACATTATCACCGGAACTACTGAGTTTGTGCATTTGTGATAGTTGTACCTGTGTTGTAGCAGTAGAGGTGGTACTGCTCCTTGATCCCCACATCTGTTGAAACTGCACTCTGATTTCAGCAAAAGTCTCAATGATAACTGCAATAAACACATTCTGTGCCAGACAAAGATAAAGTAAAACAAACACAAGAAGTGTAAGTAGAATAGTATTGTCACAGTTAAAAATTAATTACCAAGTCTATCTTATTCCTTCCTTTTACTGTCTGTGATATTCTACTAACAAGAGGAAATCTGTAGGATATGTCAGTTAACCAAATGTTCCCTGCAGACATGCCATGGAAGATGAAAATATTATGAAAAGTGCAATAGAGAGAGACACTGGCTCTAACCTTGACAAGCCATGCCAAGAAGAAAATGAGGGTTATAAAGTAGAAGTAGGAGCGCCAGCGAGGGAAACTGTCAATAGCTCTGTACATGAGGAACACCCAGCCCTCCTGTGATGCAGCCTCATACACAGTAAAGATGCTTGTACCTAAACAAACAAAAAAAAAGAAACAATAATCATAATGATGTACATAAAGACAAAAATACTGTTATTGTTATTGAAACACTATCCTCATGCCAATTATTATAGCTTCCCTCACACAAAACCTTTCAAAAAGACAGTACCTTGATTTTCCCGTTTTAGCTATAATGAATGAACATTCTGACAACGTACAGGATGAAAAATACAGAACCCCAGTATCCTTATATCCCACTTCTTTACGATGACAAGCCTTGGATTTCTAGCTGTTTGGCAGAGTCATTAGTATGATGAACTGATCTATAATGCATGTCTTTGCCACTGTCACTGACAAATTTGGTGAGACAAAGTTAACATTAATTCTGCGAGTTGGCCAAACCACAAAATTAAACTCTTGGCTGTTTCCTGAACACTCTCTGCAAATTAATTGCAAGCACCTTTAACACTCACGATTTTATCAGGAACAAAACCTTTCCCTATTAACGCAG
Source organism: Helostoma temminkii (assembly GCA_900302695.1). Taxonomy (NCBI): domain Eukaryota; kingdom Metazoa; phylum Chordata; class Actinopteri; order Anabantiformes; family Helostomatidae; genus Helostoma; species Helostoma temminkii. The sequence continues at coordinate 11,104 of OMLM01010065.1, read as the reverse complement.
ACTTTCTCTAGTTAAACTTTCTGACTGCATTACACCATTTTTTTCTGGCTGACAACTGGCAGCTTACAGCAGCTAAGTGTAAAGATGACTGACAGATGTAACTGACAGATAGCTTGCATATTATATATGTACATGTGCCTCTAATCTCAAACATGTGTAAAAATGGTACTTAAAATTTGTTGTGAAAGGATAGTTCATGACTGCAATCCCCCGGTTTTATCCAGTGGTGATACTAGGATCAGATTTTTTTGGGGTGGAGGTTCAGAATTAACAGCAAACTTCAATAAAATACACCTGAGGTTTTTAGTTTGTTCAGCTACTCTGTGTGTTAACCACATTACACCTGATGTCATCCACTTCAACTACTCAACTATGTATATGACTAGAAAGACCGCAATAAATCTGAGATATAATATGAGATGTTATGTTAGTTTGACCTTACTCTCTCAAGTGAACCTGGCTGTTAAAAAACTGTCCATTTCCAAAAAACAAAACAAAATTCCAAATTTAATTTTCCAATCCTTGAGAAGCCCTTAGTGGCTATCATGCACTGTGCATTAATACTGGATTTAAGCACCATTCAGTTACGAATGCAGAATGCAATATACAACAATCCCACAGGCAGAACTTTGATCAACCTGGACTTCTAATGCAAAATGTCGTTATATGATTAATGAATAATATCTACATAGCAAGCATGTATGTATCCATACCTAGTTCATTGAAACCACTGTAACCAAGTTCCTGTCGGCTGAGGCCCAGCTTTTCCAGGTCCACACATTTGAAGCCATGAGGACACTGGTAGCCTTCTCCATCAGGTGAACAATGGGTGTCTGGGATGACCAAGCTGTTCCAAGACACATTTCTGACCCAAAAAAAGAAAAACAGAAATAAATAATATTAGGTATTGCTGACATATACTGTAGGTCTAAAAAGACGTGAATAAAAATATAGATTCATTTGAGTATGTCTTAGACACATTAAATTTTGTTTAAAGACAGTAAAGATTTGTAGTTTTGCATATCACAAGAAGCACACATACAACATGTGCAGACATACAAAACACAAAAACACATTGCCCAGCAGCTCCTTTGCCCCACCTCCCTGTCTTTTAGTCACAGGTGTTATTCCAGCAGCTCCTTCATTTCACTAATGAAAATTAATGCCTTCAAATTGCCTGCCCAGACATTAATCCAAATTGTTTATTAAGAGGTACAGGATCAGAAGGGATAATTTATTGCACTATTACAAAGGGCAATCAGAGGCATAATGATGAATCCTGATAAAGCTTATTAGTCTGGGCTTAATAATGACACTGTATTTTATCAAAAAAATCTTTTTTTTTTTTGATGACGAAGGAGAGATAAACGAGAGCCCAAATGTCCAGGAATAAGCGAGTCAAATGAAAACAAAACATATTTGTAAAAAAGAAATGTCTGGAAGAAATTCTTCATGATTGGTTTTCTGGCTATGTAATTTGTAGTTGTTACAAAATCTCCAAAAGGAGTTGAACAACAAGAGGTCAATTGCTGACATCCAAAAGATTTACTTATTTTGTTCATGAATCAAAACCCATTTCATCTAATATCCATGTCAGAAAATGCTTCTCATGCAATTTTTCCCAAATTTCCATCAAATCCCTTATGTGTGAAAAGCGAGGGAGCTTTGACTTTGTGCCAAGGGCATATGGCAGAGAAAGATTAGACACATCAAGCCCTGTTTGACATATTTCTAACATACCCCATTAGAGACATACATGGATAGATAGAGAGCTAGAGAGCTAGATAGATAGATAGATAGATAGATAGATAGATAGATAGATAGATAGATAGATAGATAGATAGATAGATAGATAGATAGATAGATAGATAGATAGATAGCTTCTAATGGTCAATAAATGTTGTGTCCCTCGGGTGCACATCAGTAACAATGATGGGTGTGTAGCTGTTCAGCATGAACAAGCTTAATATCATGACTGGACAATGTAGGAAAATGTAATTATTATAATTAATGTAAGCTTTCCATGCAGCCTAGGGCTTTAACCATGATGGTTGCATCCCTTGTCTTTTGTCTCCACAAGGATTCCTATTCTCTGTAACATATTATCATCATCTTTAGCTGAAAAATGTAATTTATGAACAAATGTATTTAAATACACACTCTACTACATGCTACACGATTCGCCAATGTTTGTACCTCGATATTTCAGGATTTCAACATTACAATACTGGTCATTTCACTTTAATTAAAATTTAGACAATAGACAATTAAAGAATAGTGGAGTTAAATAAATTTTCATTGAATATCTTTTTTCAAATTTCTAAATTATGTGTGGGCTAATCGTCTATCTGCCCACAAGTTTCCTGTTCTAATTTTTCCTGCTGTAAGAATACAACATACAAGTAGATCCTTTTTTCAAACAAGTTGCAAAAGCTCAAAATGTCACATCTGCAATGTGAAGGTACAGCAGAAATGAGCAGTACTGAGTTAAACAACACATTGGTACAGGTTCCCTGAGGTAGACTTTAGTTTCAGAATATAATCGAATTATAACTTTCATGTTCATATAAGAAAATGGAGATGGAAGAGCGCTCATGTAAGCACAATATAGAGCAATATAACAATATACCAATTGGACATAAAATACTGGATTAAATTCAACAAGATGGTGCAACCCCCTTTGTAGTGTTTCACAGACTGTTAAACACACATTCAATGTTTAGATCATATGTGAATGGCTTTAAATTGGCTTTGACAGCATGTACAGCAGTGGAAAAGTGTAAATTACATATGGTCCACACTGATTAGTGCTGGGACTCCATGTACTATGCTTCTTCCATTTTCTTTGAAGTTACATCATAGTAAAAATAAGTAAATAACCAAGCATCATCTTTACTAAAAATATGAAAAATGGCTGCCATTATAGATATTTTTACAACATAGCTGAAGAATGACAGTATGATATAAACTGCATTGTAAGATTTGGTTAATGTGTATCACCAATGATAATGATCTGTGAAAGAAACAAAAAGGCATATACTTACCCATACTCTGTATCATTAGTAACGCAATGATGGTTAAATGTTCCAAACATCTGAACACCCAGAATTCCATAAAGTAGAAGAAAAAACAGCAAGAAGATGGAGACACTCCAGATCTGCTCCCCAGACCGCCTGCAAAGCAGCAGAGTCACAAATGTCACATCGAAATGTTGTTTTGCACTATACTTTATTTTTACATATTTGAGAGAAATGTTCATAATGGTATTTTACTTTAGAATGTTGGTGATGCGGGAACGAGGAAGCTCGAAGCGGAAGTAGATCCTGAAGGCCCGGATCATAATGAGTGCTCGGGGGATTCTTAACATTCCCCATGGAGACATCTGATCCACAAGCTTTGCTATTTCAAACACCTAAATCCAAGATAAATAGATTGTTAAGAAGTACAAAACAGCAGCTACAATAAAATGTTAAATTCTACAGAAACACTTGCAGGAAAGAAACTTAAAATAGTATTGTTAAATGTTACAATATACCTGCAGTACCAAGGACACCCAGATGAAAAACACCATAAATCCATCAAACATACACCAGCGGTCTTTCACATAGGAGTTATCCCCCTGTTGGGTGGAAGGGAAAAGGAGAAGAAATTGAAAATATAAGGGCAAAATGCTTGAGTAGGAAGATCATGAATGACTAAATAACCAAATATGAACATCATAAGAAAGCTTATGCACTGTAATATACCAAGCAAACAAGCAACCTGTGATGTTTTGAGGGTTTAATAATACTAGTCTTTATGCTTTGAAATTTTGAAAGTGCCAAACATTACCTTCTGAAAACCCGACAGAAAAAGCTTTTATTGCGACAGAAAGCGGCTCTCTGAAAAGCTAATAGCACGCCGACATTTAAGATAAACAACAAACTGAATCCAAAATTACTGTGCCATTTTGACAGACTGACCACAATATTCATACAGCCTGTTTTCAACATAGAAAGATAAATATGACTGTGCTCCTAAAGTGGGAACAAACTGATATGTCATACAGCCAGCAAAAATGGGCACACTTAATTATCACTTTCAGAGAAAAGGAGTCTGTAAGAAGCTCTTAGGGGGTCAGTTTTCCACAGGAAGAAAGGCTGCAAATAGGAGGGTGCGTTCTGGAACACTCTACAGATAAGGACCATGTTTGATTACACACTGACAAGAACAAAAGCATGCAATTACTTTACCACACCATGTGGACCATTTGTTTTGCGGAGGCACTTTAAACAACTAGTTACAAAATACAACTTCCAACTGTCAATCACGGAAAAGCTGAATTTTGCAAAAGACACGTGGAAAATAACTAAAAGAAACATTTAGTCAACCAAGACAAAATGTTCAATTTGTATGTTTTTTCGTGCACTGCTGAATCTAATGCTGTGCCTTCCATTGCCTATGTGTTTTTTATCCTTGATTTGCAAATTAGGCTGTCCACACTTTTTTATGGCAGTAATTATGGGTCTTTCATTGCACCAGCTGTCGGTTCCCGAATGTTACCCACCTAGGAATTTAATTGTGCTGATTCATCTGAAGTACAGTTTAAAACAACCACTAAGGTTGAATTAGTGTGAACAGAAGCTGAAGTGGTACAAAGAGGTAATATTTCTGAATATTATTGATTTGTGCTAATGTTTCATCCCAAAATATACATCTTTCCTGTGAAATTTATGGAAGCCACAGACAGAATGGAAATTAACACACACTATACAATACACGATTTCCTCATCATACAAAACTACTAAAATCATGAAATATCTCAAATGTGTTCTGGAACATCAGCACCCAAGTCACAGTGAATCAGCACTTTTGTCATTTAGTCTGATTAGTCTGATGTAAAGTGGGCTGTGGGCTGCTTCATCTGTGGTATCTTATTGCTAAAAATGTTGTTTTATTTATATTTTATTTTGCTGTAACTAAACTTTAATGTCATTCATGTGATTATCTACAAATTTGTAAGTAGTACCTTGATGATTCCTCTGATGTGCATCTTGGCAATCATCTCAGCAGTGTAGAGGAACATGAGCAGTGTGTCCAGTGTGAAGGTCACATACTGTAGTGGAGGGTAATGCTCAAATGTCTTGGGGGTGTTCATACACACAGAGATGACACTGATAATGGCACAGGCCCGCAGCAGGGAGTGCACCCACTGCAGGAAGACAGCAACAGAAGGAACTATGAGCTATAACATGTGG
>OMLM01010064.1:23070-46311 GCA_900302695.1 Helostoma temminkii | reverse complement strand
TGAATCTTTGCAGTGTTTTTCTTTGCGTGACCAGTAACTGTGTAGTTCTGATACTAAGTTTTCACTGGCTTTCAGCTCATCAGTGTTAGTTTGCCCTGTTTTCCAATATAGATTTGCTTACTTGCTCTTAATGACACATTTGATAACATTTCTCAGTGTGTGGGATCCCAGATGATAAACTGGTGGAAGCTCATGGTAGTTTTGCAACAGCTTCCTGTCACTTGTGCTACACTCCGTACCCCTCTGAGGAGGCTAAGGTACGTCCGGCTCCACAGTTAAAAATCAGATACACTATACCGCAGTTCTTTCCTCTGGAAACCTGAGTAACGGCTCCTGCGTTTCTTTCACAGCATGCTATTATGAACGATAAAGTCCCCACATGCACATTCTGTGCTGCAACGGTCAAACCTGATGTTGTGTTTTTTGGAGAAGACCTTCCTCAGAAATATTTCCTCCACACAAACGACTTCCCCAAAGCAGACCTGCTGATTATTATGGGCACATCTTTACAGGTAGACATCCACATTTATATCTGTACTCAGTAACTGGGTCTATCAAACATTTTGTGAGTTGTAAGTTCTACCACCATACGTCGTTTCAGATTGAGCCATTTGCCAGCCTGGTGAATACAGTGCGTTCCACTGTGCCACGTCTCCTCCTGAACCGACACGCTGTGGGTGCCTTTGAGAAGGTCCCGCTGCGAAGAGGAGACCATATGGAGCTGGGGGACTTGGAGGAAACTGTCCGGAGGTTTGCTGAAATGCTCGGTTGGAGCTCTGAGATTGAAGAACTGATGAGGAGTCAGGAAACAGCGGTGAGTTCCTTCTTAATCACTAGGCCTTTAAACAAGCTCTCGCAGGTTATGGAAGTCTGTTTGTATTCTTTATGCAAAATTACTTTTGTGAAGATGACGAGGAAAAATAGAAAACACAGAGCAGACGCAGCTGTAGTGCTCACACCTAAGCCAGTGGAGATACTTCCGGGACTTCTCTATGTACCTGTGTGCTGTTTAAAAACCCTTTCTAACTGTAGAAATACTTTCCCTGTCTGCAGAGCATCCCTATATTGATCAGCAGCCCTCTGTCAGACAGTGCACAGACAACTTGTCAGAGCACAGAAACATCAGAGGCTCAATGTAGGATGGAAATATCCAGATCAAGACCAGGAGCTCAGAGAGCAGCCAGCAGCGGCAGTGAGGAGACCGACTCTGAGACGGACAGCAAAAGCTCTGCATCATCCACCCCAAGCAACTGACGCAGTGATTCATTAGAGACCATTCCTCTCTTCTTAGTTCACACTATGACTGTTCTGTCAAATATGCACACGATTTATTATCAGGTTGTTTTAATCATTTTACCTCTTAGTCAGGAACTTAGTGTGTTTGATGTCCCTGCTGTGTTCATGTGGGTGAATCAAGATGTTTGTCAGGTTCGAAAACAATATTTAAAGCACTTATTATAAAAGGGGTTCCTTCCAGAACACTAGTAAATGTCTGAGCTCTGTGCGTTCGTGTTTTATTCAACAGCAATGTGTTTGTTTTAAACAGTATTTAATAAACTTATGGTGCAATTTACGTAGTTTCTGTCCTTTTCGGGTTAAGTGTGTCGCCATTTACCGTACAGAAGACTCGGAACATTCTGTAGAGAGACAGGGTGATCAACATGCACTTTATTCCAAAATCTTTATGGAGAAAATTATGGAATTTACAGTGTGAAAGGAAACTGATCTGAAACACAACAAAGTGAATGATTTCATTGTGAAACTTCTTGCCATGTGCCTGACCTGCTGATCTATAACTGATAACTCATGGTGGCCCAACATTTTATTATGACACGTGATGGTTCTTCACTTGTTACTAAGCTGAATATGAACTTTCGTGGCTGTCAAGCAGGAAAAGGTTTTGACTTGGTCAAAGGAATTTTATATAAATGAATCACGCTAACTCAAGTCTTTAGTTTCTGTGTGACGCTCCAGATGATTTAACAATCCTAATGTGAGTAGGCAGTAGTGGTGACTCACAGGTCAGAAAGCACTGAATGATTTACATGTTCTCTGCTCAAAGCAATATTCATTTTCTATAAAATTACCAAAGATTTCACTGTAGGAAAAAAAGTAAATCACATTACTGAGAACTGACTTAACATCATGCAGATTTGGCAAAGGCAATATTGATTAGAAAACAATCATCAGTGTTAAGAGTCCACATCAGGCAGAAAAGTGTGTGCTATTGTTCACCACAGGAAAATGTTGCATCTCTCTTTTAAAAGTCTAAATATCAAATGAAAGGAGGAAGCGTACCTCTCCTCTCCAAAGCATTTTTCAGTGACGGGTTTCCTTGGCGACTAACTGGTGTACAACATTCATTGTAATTACGCAACTAAATATAGACCCATCAATCACATCAACCCTGCGGTCTAGTCTGAACAGCCCCGAAGTTTTTTAACCAAGAAGAGGTTTTACAAGTTCACCGTTTTAAATATGTGCATACTGTGCACGTCTATAATGTAGAAATATAAAGACTACACTAAAAGAGTAGCAGAAAAAAATAATAGGAACTTGTAGTGAAAAACAAAAGCACAGGTGAAGGAATGATTATTTAGATCCAACAGTGTTTTCACATTATCCAGCAAAACTGTGTTATTATCTCTATCCACTCAACATTGGGAACAGAAAATAAATGAAGGTGCAACAGTAAACAGAGAGGCCTCCTATGCGTTAAGTTGCTACTGCAGAGTCTCCGGCCATGCATCAAGTCCACTTCCACTTTGGGATGGCTTACAACAACAAACTCGCCCCTTTCCTGTGAAATGTTGAGCTGTGTCCCACTTCAGGGCTAAAGTCAGAAGTTACATGAGAAAGGAAGTTTCTGTTTTCCTTATGGAGCGTATTCTTTACAGACCTCAGTATCCCACAATCCACTGCATGTTGTCTAAGGATGAGACAGGTAAACCTACACTGAAACATATAAATAACAGATTTTAAACATGAACTTGCAGACAAGTTATATTTAGCTTCTATTTAATCTTAGAACTTTTAAGTTAACTCTGGTTTCACAATCATTGCCCCTGAAAATGAGTTTGGGGTTCTGTGTGAGGAGAAGTCCACACCACGTTTAATTAAATTCATTTATAAGGCTCTATCAGTACAGCATGTGCCGTTCCTCTGACTGCTTCCTTTAGAAGAAATTTTTTTGACCCAGCACCTGTGAAGCTTTTTCTGACAGCTCCACACTTATTCACATTCCCATTTAGATTTCAGGTTCACGCAGCTTTTAGCTCCTCTTAAAGACCCACATTTATGGACATCACCCTTCAAAGGACCCAGCCCTCGAAATGGGACACAGCTTTTTATGTCTTGGGCCCTGGTGGCCTGGCAGTGCTTTAGTCAGAGTCTGATTCTGAGTTGTCCTCAGGTGGAACACAGAGAGTTTCTTCGAGAGGTGCTAACGTCCCGTCTGGCCTGACGCCCATGGGCCGAATCACGTTCTGCCTGTGGACACAAAGACAAAAACATTAGACGTCCACCTGCAAGATGGAGTTGGATAAGGAGACTGCAAACATATATGAACATGACTATCATAAAATAATTTATAGATAAAACTCAACTCGATCCAGGACCCTTTGTGTGTGTATGGCTGGCCACGCTCTCTCTCCCTTCCTGCCCTCTTCCCCTCCTCCTCTCCTGTGGCAGTTTAATTACAGGATCAGAGCTCAGACTAATCTCCTCAAAGCCACGGCTGCCCCTTCATCCTAATCCAATTATACCTGCACTGTGTCACCCTCCCCATACGATGATTTATCAGAGATTTGTCCATCAATAGATTTAAGGAGGATCCATTTGCATTCATTTGAAAGATTTAAATACAAGAGGGCATGTAATTCCTACTGATTCCTGCACTTCACTTAACATGTGCAGGAAAACAAATGTTTTTCAAAAAGGTGATTGAGAAGGACTGTGAAAATATTGTAAACATCATTTCCCTGATGAAACCTGACCCTGTAGCACCAATCTCACATTTAATATCACTGGTTAAAGTCGGAGAACTAATAAGAGGAACAAAAACATGTACCATCATCTCTACCAATTAGTGGAAAAATCTCCCTGCTCCTCTTCAGGAGTGACTGAGGACTGGGTGTGATGGTTGTTAGTGATGGGAGGGGGTGCAGAGTATGTACTAATTGGAGGACCAGTTAAGCAGTTAGGGGAGCACATTCTTTCATAGCTCTGACCAATCTCCTTAGAGCCTGTAGTGAGGAAGCACCTCTCCCTCATCCTCACATCTCCATCACTGAAGAAGAGAAGAAAGAGGATGGAAAAAGGAATCTTCCTCTTCTGGCTGCACGTGCCTCATTACAGCTCAACCCGCTCTTCGACTCCACAATGACGAGGTCAGCTTTCCTTCGTCTGCACATTTGTTCACCCGTGTCCCTTCCTCTTAGTCTATGTTTAATCCGAAGTGTTTTGTCTATGTGTGTCTCAGTTCTCTCCCTGTCCGGTCGATGATGAGCTCCTCAGAATGAGAAGAATAAAATCAGCACACGTTATTAAAAACTTGAATGGAGCACATAAAGGAACCTGGACTGACAAAGTGACTGTGTGTGCCAATTAGGTGATAATTAATGGAGCGCTGGTAATGATGCTGCAGCGGCGTGCTGGCAGCCTCCATTTAGTCCAGCTGAATGCTGTGGCGTGCTGGAAGTCTGGGTCTAATTGAAGCTGCAGCTAACGGCAAGAGATTCTTCCTTTGATAAATCGGTTGGCAGGGAGCGAGCTGACTGTTACCTTTGTATGGGCATCGTGCTTGACTAACATTCACTAACTCACTAAGCAAAGGTCAACAGAAATACAGAATGGGCCTCAGCAGATCTGTTTGTGTCTTACCCTTTTTAAAATTAATCTTGCATTGAATTTTCCATTATACACATGACATCTACCGTCACATCAACAAACACATACCATTGTCTTGTGTTGTGTACAGTACCAAAAAAATACGTCAATCAATTTCTATTAAATTAACAAGTGTTAATTTGATGGTGATCTGGATCCAGAACATTTTTTAACCACCCCGACGCAGCCGCTCGCAGTTTTTACCTTGACAACTTGTCAAACATATTGGCCAGTTTCTCTGCTTCATACTCCTTCTGTTCTTCTGTCATCTCTTCGATGGGATTTGGCATCGGCTCCTCCACATGACCTGTGATGGGGTTGATGCTGGAATGCAAAGATGAGCAAGATGCAACTTCAGGATTATTCATACATTATGAGAGTGTACACTAAACTGCATTAAAGAAGTTGACATCGGCTTGTTGGTGCTTTATTTTACAGCCGGTGGTGCTTACTTACAAGGGTTTGGCAGATTTGTATTCCTCTGTGTCCGAGTCTTCGTCTTCAGAGTACTCGGTCTCTCCTCTCCCACCTGCCAGAAGTCCACGGGCCACCAGGAGTCCGGCTGCATTTCCATATCCTGTGTATTTCAACAGATTGTCCACTAGAAGATGCAAACACAAACACACAAAGGTGTGATGTTAGAATACAGACATTTCATTCTCTCATCTCATGTGCTGTACTGTCTGCTCCCCTGCTCACCGCTCTCTTTACAGAGGACAAACAGAAACTCTGCAGCCGTCTGCTTCACGCCCATGTCAACATGTGTCATTAGGCGAACCAACTTGTTTCTGATGGTGGTGCCAACTTCTGGCCTGATCTTCACATCTTTCAGTGGGGGAAGGACCTGAAAATGCAGAGATTTTCAACAGTTCAATCTGGATATCCTGATGAAATAGCAACAATTTACTCTAATTTCTGTCAAATTAAAGGCGCCATTCAATGCAACTCAAGCACTGTAAGTGTCACCCCTGTTATTTTCTGCTGTACCTGAGCTTTGATGTATCTGCGTATCTCTCTGTGGTGTCTGGACCCTTCAGTCAGCAGGCTGAGCACAGGAGTGAGCCCCTCTTTGTAGTTGGAGCCCTGCTTGAATCGACACAGAAACATTTCATGCTGCACTAGTGTCCAGCAGCTAGTGTCATTCTCTCACCTTGGTTAAAGCTATAATATGCAAGCAAAGCTAGCGTTAGCAGGAGACACACTGTGCTCTGGATAGCCCCTCTCTTCCCTAACATGCCCAGCGTTTCAAGCAGGTTTTAATTTAATTACATTGAATGAGAATATTCCAAAACAAGAGCCTCACTCAAACAGCTTTTGAAATGAAGATCTCTGCACTGCTGTTCAATCAGTCTGACTTCTCCACATCAATATACGTTTTGGAGCAAGACGTTATTTTAAAAAAGTTACATAATGTATCTTTACTGTTTTTAGGACGTTTTAGATTGTAGATATCACATTAACACAAATGTGGAGACAATATCGGTAACATTTCAGTGTACACATTGCTCTTTAGATGTGCTGCAGAAGACAAACACTACCTTGTCAATCCTTTTCTCCATGAAGTTTATTAAAACCTGGACCACATCCATGTTCTTCCCGCCATATTTCTCCAGTCCTCCTTGGACAGGCACGTCGATTAGCACATCCAGGCAGGACACAGGTAAGTTATTAAGCAGGTTGATGGCATGGCTGGAGATAAAAAATATTTAATAATGTAAACTCTTTATGGCACTTCAAATATCAATTTCAATATCTAAGAGGAGACACCTGCCTGAGGACTTTGGTTTGGTTTTCTCTGTTTATCTAAACATGTATATGGATAAATTAAAGAAAATTCCTTCTCCTGAACTGCTGGTAGTTCATAAAGACTGTTGAGATCTTCTGACTGAGTGAACTTATGAAATGTTAAAACAGAAAGTCTCACATGCAAACTGATTTCAACATTTTCTTCTATTCTAACAAATAATATGCAAATTCTGACATATTCTAATTAACACAAGTTTCTCCCTTCAAACTGTTTTTATAATTAGTTAAATTCAAAGGCATCACATACTCATGTTTAAACAAACTGCAATTAACTGGTGTTGACCTATGCACCAAACTCCCATGACCAGTTCAGCTGCCAGTGTGAGGTCAACAGGATCATGTTACCTTTTCATGACTCCATTTAAATATTAATTTGATTTTTTTGCATTCCTGCATTAAATTACCAGGAGAAGAAGATACTGCTGCAGAATTACGACATCTAAAAGGATTTGAAAAATGAAACTCTCAACGTGGCTCTAAAGACGAACGTGGCTCTGTTTTGCCAAAGTGTGACACTGAAACCACAGTCTGCCGCTAAGAGCTTTCAATGATTTAAAAAGAACCAGCCTCTTACTAGCAGCTGCACAGTGTAAACTTGGTGTTTGTCTGGAGCAAGTACCTACATGCAAATCACAGCAACTGATTTTCCAGTGCAGCACATGAGGCTAGCTGATGTAATTATCTATGCAAATAAGTTTTAAATGATTTTTCTTTTGGCTCAACATTAGCATCCTTTGCACACACACAATGACACACACATTTACATACTGTTAAAATACAAATTACAAAGCATCACAGGACTGGAGCATCTTGTGCTTGTAGTAACATATCACACTAAGTGTGCAGGTTTCCCACCTGTGTGCTTCCTCTGTTTTATCTTCTGTCTCAGTCTTTAGCATCAACAGGTGACGCAGGACGGCAGCGATTAGTCTGAACTGGTGGTCTTCCTCCTGTCAAATTAAGGATGTATAAAATTATTAAATGTAACCAAAAGGTTTCACACTTCAAGGGAAACTCCAAAATAATAAGGTATAAAATCTTAAGCTACAAGGACAGGAAACTAGAAACAGTCCTAATAGCTTGAAACTTCTAAGTGTAAAGACTCCTAAAGCCAAGCACAGTCTGAGGTGAAGTCTTTTTAAGGGCACAGGGTGTTTAGAGCTAGGTCGAACAGGAGCCTAATAACTAGATTTATCATGATCTGGACTTACGCTTACTTAGATCTTGCTTTTCCTGCCGTGTGTCCCTCTCAATCTAAATTACACGATATACAGTAAGTAGGTTTCAAATACCTTCTCTGACAGGTTTGATTAAAAAAATATCCAGAATCAGCTGCTGATACAAACTGTTCACAGTAAGTACATAAATCATACATCACACACAAAGGCATTACCGTGTTTTTCAAGAAAAGATACTGTACGTCTTCAGCTGTGTTACTATCACTGCAGAAGGGTTTTCTAATGATCAGTTCTCCTTTTAAATGAATGAAACTACATTAGCAAACGTAACATGCTACTGGAAGACAGTACTAATGTTTGATTATAGGCCTCTGTATGTTTATGCTACTAAAAACAGCGTTTTGCCATTTACAATATTAACAATATCTATACATGTTATAAAATCTAAAACGTTTATGTCATTTGATGTCATGTTTACATTTCAGTGATGCAGTTGATGTGTTTACTACAGCGACTGGCAGTAAGTTAGCAGTGAACTGTGGTGCAGATCAGATGTGTCATCTCTGTGGTCCATGACAGTCTATTATATAATTTAGCAAATGACAGACCCAGGAACATGTTTTTAGCGATGCACTTACCTGACCTGCTCTCCTGATACATATCACAACACAGAGTTAGTGACATGCAATGTGAACTTTTAGCTAATAGTACACACTCTAACAGACTTACAACACATGACCTCAACACACTCACCTGGCCTCCAGTGTCAGACAGTGTGAGGTTGAACAAGGCTTTGAGTGCTTCCATTGCTCGTTCGTTGTCTTCTGCCGGCATGGGCACAGCCTGTGGAGCTGGACAGGCAGCTTCATAGGGACCTACCCAGCGCACATCCAGGGTGTGCTCCAACACCTCCGTCAACAGATTCACCGCATGGCATTCTCTCCTCAAAAGCCCTCTGACATCAGGCCGCAGAGCGGACAGCAGGAAGAGAAGGCGCAGTGTAAACAGGCCCACCTCGTGGTGCCACGTGCGGGCCGTGTGCAGGCTGGCACACAAGCCCTGAGCCAGCTGCACATCTACACTAACCTGCTGAGCTGCGGGACTGTTGTACACCACATTGCATAGACACTTCAAGGCCTCCACAACCACTCTCTCCTCCTCCTCTGACTGTATCCCTTCCTGAGAGCTGTTCTGGTTGTCACCTCCGTCCTCTCCAGCACGCAGCCTTGCCAGCCTTCCCAGGGTCAGCATGCCTTCCCTGGTGGCTACAGGTTGAAGGACACGCTTGTCTCTGGACAGGATGCGAAGTGTCTCCAGACATGTCTTCTGACAGGTGTGCTGCACCTGTCTGCCAAGTACTGCCAACACACTCTGACACAGCTTCTGAAATGACACAAGCACAACAACACTGTCATTATAAAAGGGCTAGTGATTAATCATTTAATGACAACCTGCATAGATAACTAGTACTTACAGTCCGCAGGGCTTCTTCGTTTTGGTCAAAAGTGAAGGTGCGGCTGTTCTGAAACAGAAAGATGCTCTTTGTTGAGACCAAACAACTCAACCTTGTATGACACAAACACTTAGTCTCGTTCAAATGTTTGGTTTGTTTTGTCTGACCATTAAAAGCGTGTCTGTATCTCTCTCTGCTTCTTTGAAACCAGTGTCGGTGCCTCCATTACCTCAAATGTGAGAGCTAAGCTTTGCTAATCTTGCTGTATAGCTACTTACGGAAACAGACAGTAAGCAGGCAGCGTTAGCATTATCATCTCTGCGTGGGTGTATCACAGTCCTGTTTAGTTCATTCATAAGTCTGCTATGATGTGTTTAACGCTGCAACACTAGATAACATACGACAACACTATCACCAGTTTTTAAACATGTTTAATGATAGCTAACTCGGAGCTAGCTTAGCCGTTTGGCTAACTCACTAGCTAACGTTAGCACTGCCGTTTGTTTTGGTTGACGAGCGGAGCAGCGACTCACCTCTCGGTTGTACTCCTGAAGAAGCTTCTCGATTGCCGTTTCGTTTGAGGCTTCAAGCTGCGACAAGATATTATTCAAATCCATTGTGGATATCTGAAGAAAGCGGTTTTAACGTTATCAACGAGTGTTGTGCATCTAGCTAGCTAGCTAGCTCAGTGTGTGTCAGTCAGGTCCGCTGCTGTCAACAGAGTCACTCCCCTGATTGTCTCCATCAGCAGCTCTCCTCTGGCTTTACAGTGTGCTGTCACTGTCAGGACAGCATCAGAAAGCTGTGCTGAAATATCTATTTGATTAACAGATAACTGATATCTATTTCATTATACCTTGGTCAATAAAATGCAAAATATTCTAATCTAATCTAATCTAATCCATTTTAATCTAATCTAATATAGTCTGTCAAAGTATCACCACACACACAAATATGTTTGTGCTAAAAGTGATGAATGACAGCATCCAGATGTTTGGTTCCTTAATTATTATAAAATGTAATGTTTTTATTTACATGACATAAATGTGAGAATCATGAAATTACTGTAACTTTGACTTAGTGGTTCATCTGAAAATGAAGCGGACAGTTTAAAAGCCAGGCAGTCATGAATTGTAACAAGTGCTGGTAGAGGTGTGGGATCTTATGGTCACATTTGGTGTTTAAATACATCGAAACAAGCTTTCTATAAACTTTGTACTCTGAGATGCTATTGTAAATAAGTATATGTGATACCTGACAGAAAGGTTGCATATCCAGTTTACTGTGCTGTTACTGTGGCAGCACTACCTTTATGAAAGGTCTTTGACTTTACTAAAACATGCACCTCTATGCTATCCTCAATAGAATAAAGAAGACGGAGCTGTACAGACTTACTGTCATCAGTGCTTTTATAATCCTGTGAGTTGCTGCAGATTATAACAGGGATACATTTATTCTCATTTCAGATTTTAAAAGGATGTATATTTAAAAGTACAGTAAAAACTGAACCTCAGGTGTTTCTGTGTGTCCTTCCTACATCAGTCCACAGACTTTAAACTATGTGACCCCCTTAACAGGAATATTTTATTATGGATGTCCTATTACATGTGAATACACTGAAATTCATGGACTCTAAATGCTGTGAGTGTCTCCACCTATTAACCCCAGATTTTTACACATTCATTCAATAATTGTGTTATAAAATCAGTGAATATCATATTGATCTAATATTAAAGCATTTTAAAGCACGTTTCAAAAAGGGACTGGTGATAGTGATAAAACCTGCTGCATGATTCTCAGAGTGTCCTTGTCCACACACACACTCACCAATCTTCCCCTGAAATCTTCAGCGGATATTGATATTGACACTCAGGTCAGGTGATTAATTCACAATGAAAGATGGTCTTTATTTTCCTTTTTGCTCCAAACACATTTTCTTCATTCAAAGTCTAAGTTGTGAATTCTGCAGGATTTCAGGGAGCCATAACACAGAGGATCTATGTTCCAATAAATACAAACCCCAGCAGGGGTCAGAGGTCAAAGGTTATGGGACTGAGGTGCAATGACCCCAGCACAGCAGGACATTCTCTCTATAGAAATGTAATTCTTTCTGCAGTGTGGCCCCTGTACTACTGGCCCAGCCCCCCACTGTGTTGTCACTTTGGTTCCTGAAGAGTGAAGTGAAAATCAGCTCGGGATGTTTTTTTTGTTTTTCGATAAAGTCAGTGGTTATAAAGTCAACATATTTGACAAATTAGTGAAATTTACCTTAAATAATTCTGTTTTTATCAATTTACAATTTTATCAATTACAAATGTCTCAGTCTCGGACAATCAATCAATGTTTCAAGCTCCAGTTCCAGGCTTCATAAACTGATAAACATGTTCACCTGAGTCTTGGTCATTATTGTGCATTTTTTTCCACAGACAGAATCATTACAGATCTGAAAAAGAAAATATGACTCACTAGTTTAACAGTCACCACAGACGGTTTCCAGTGCTTTTATTTACAGAAAAGTGACTAGAATTCATGTTACTGTACACTTTGATACTCTCCCTTTTATAAATACCCATAGGGTAATAGGTCCTCAGTAGCTTTGAGTGCATTCTCAAACACACAACCCTAGGTTAGTGCGTCTTTACTAACCATACAAAACAGAGAACAAAGTACCAAATATAACATAGAAAATACAGGATACACCATGTTACAAAGTTACATAAAATACATACTATGTGTGTGTGTATATATATATATATATGTACACACACACACATAGTCACAGGAAAACAGAAAAGCTTGCAACAGAATACACTCGCACAGTTACAGCATTCAATCATTAAAAAAACCTATCCAAGATGAAGACACCTTAACTCGCTTCCATGAGTTTTTAACGGTCACTTACAATATTTTGGCTTTGTGCCACTTTGTGTAACTGGTGTCCACGCAGAAAGTTAAGGCAGAACAGTTCATCATCATCATCATCATCATCATCATCGTCCTGCAGCAGAGGTCTCTCTGCAGCAACGAGCCCACAAAACCATGCTGTGCTGGGTGGTGTCACTGAGACCGAACTGGTGTCAGTAACAGCTTACAGCCCGTTAATCCATCGGCCGCTGACATTAGTGACTGAAGGCCGGTGGGATGATCTGTGCACTGACTCGTGAGATTGGTGAGGGGAACTGGGAGAAATGTACATTCCTAAGAACAAAGGCACAGCTTGGCAGCAGCATTGCACTCTTAAAATGATTCTTCTGCAAGTTTTGACAATCTGTATGATTATATATATTTTTTCTTCATGTTTTAACAGATTACACCACAATCATCAGAACGAGTGGTGTAATGAGTCAAATTGTCAGTACGTTCAAACCACATTTCCTTTTACCTGGCACTGGCACTCTCCACTCTCTGCCCTCCCTTTTTTGATGTACTCGATTGGAAGTGTTCAGAGCCATTGCGTCCAGCAGCTCGGCAGGACTGGAGCTTATCCACATAGTCTTTAAAGGTTATTTCGCCCATCCTGTGGTGGCTTCTCCATTGATGTAGGCGAAGCCAGGGAAATGCTGCGAGTGTTCATACTCTGAGTTCCTTCGTGGGCCCAGTGGAGAGTACATGTCCCCAGATGTGGCATAGCGTGATGAATGCATAGGTGGGCTTGTGTAACAGCTGTTAGCTGGTGACACATCTGGCCACCGGGGGGCGACAGGTGTGGGGTGCAGTCGTGGAGTGCTGCCCATCAAGCAAGGCTCCATTCGTGACATCTGGCCGTTAAGCTGGTACTGTGGAGCAGAAGAAGAGAAGTTAGTGATGCAGAAAAGTTACCAGCAAATATATTTAAAGGCCAGTTAATCTGCAGATTACTGATCAATCAGTGAATTGTTTTTTTAAATACAATGTAGGAAACAGTGAAAAATAGATGATGTGATGAAATGTCATCCCAGAAATATTCAGTTTATTATCAACTAAGACGAAGCCTCATAATCTTATCAATCATATGCAGTCACCATGTGCAGGTTTTTATTTTAATTTCTAATACCCCAAAATCCCAGAACATTTTCATAGGACATGACCTCAGTGTCCTCAGAGCCGTACTGACACCCCACATGATGATGCGTGAACCATGTAGCACTGGCTGTGAACTGACCCTGCCAACGCTAATTTCCTGTCAGGGGAAATTGCTGCACAAGTTGTACCACACAGGTCAAAATAGAAAATTAAGCCACTTATGAAAATTAGACATGAACTGAAAAAGTGCTTTTGTTGTGTTAATTTGTGCCTATGGTGACAGGCCACAAGCAGCTCTGACAAAATCTGCCTGGTGACAAAAATACTTCGAACAGATGGGATCAGACAAAGTTTTCTGTTGGTTTCAGCTCCATCCTCAACCTCTCACAGACACAAAGCGCAAGCATTGTTCCCGATTTAAGCTCAGAGGAGCCTAAAAAAAAGTGGAAGTGGCACCCTTTTCCCTTTTCTCACTAAATATAAACACGACAGTCGACTCCATTATGAGTGATCATGGCATGGAAAAAGACAGTCAGTGCAGGTCAGAGAGCAGAACAGACGCCTCAGCTGCCTCTTGTTCACAGGCAGAAAAGAGACCATTGAATAACAATATTTTAATAAACGCCCCTTGCCCTGCTCTGTGGCTACTGGCTCAAACAGATGAAGAGACCATTGAGAGCTGGAAAGAGGAGTAACAGAGCAGGGCCCCTCTTGGCCCTGGCCGAGCCACCTTTCACTGTCTGCTTCCGCTGTGTGGAGAGGGTGATTTGGAGACTTTTAGAAACACTGTGAGCGCTGAGGCCCAGCTGATCTCCTCCCACTATAAAGGCAGCAGCGGCTGGAGGGCCCTCGACAGGAAATTACCATCAAAAGAGTAAACTCACACCAGTCGCTACATGAGCTGTAACATCAGCAACTCCATCTCGTCATAATAACCCCCTTTCTCATGTGTAAATCTTTATCTTTTTAGGGCAGATCATTTTTTTGAGAAGCCAGTGTGATGATGTTCTCATTAAAAAATGAAAATCACAAAAGCTGCTAATTGTCAAATGAGGAGCGTTTTCCACTTACTGTCTATTAAGATGTACATATTACATACTTGCTGTGTCTTGACGAGTATTTATTTTTCTACTTCTTACAATCTAAGTATCCAAAATACACCAAGTACACCAACATGGCATGCAAGTACACCATTTACACATTAGTTACAGTTTAGACATTCACACACCTATTTACAAACTTCCCTCTTATGTTTATTTGACTAATGTGACACTAATTGATCTTTATGAACATCAGCATTATCTAAAAACTGTAAACTGCATTTGCTTGTTGAAAGAGTAAATAAACAGAGACTGTATTTTTTTTATAAAAGTATAAAAAAACATTCTGCCTCCAGGGCTGGTGTGGTGGCCAATGCTGCCTGGAAGAAATCACTTAGCGAAACGTTGAACACTGCCAGTAAAATGATTAGTTCGTAGTCTCAGTGATATTTACAGAACGTAAACATCACTGAGAACTTAAGGGCTTGCTACATCCTCTACAACACTCTTTGTTCAGTAAACTCAAGATCCTGACAGCAGGCTGACGTCTGAGGGCCCCAGGTAGCAAAAGCAACAGAACAAGGAGTCTTTTAATCCATCGACCATTACTCCTCATAAGAAACTTGTATGAGGAGGTTGAAACATATTTAGATGTTTTTGTTTATATTTTTTAATGATTTTTAAAAACTATACTTCAGGCTTTATTTTTTCATCTGCTTCTTATATTTTTTATGCTGTATTTTAATGTGTATGACTCATCTTGGTTTGTCTGTTTATTGCATATATGACTTAATTTCCCTTTGGAATAATATGGTGAATTACTAATAGCTAAAAGTTATGTCATAAATTAAGACTTCACATTTAATCAGAATAGTTACACTCATATCTTAGGTGACTAAGACTGACCTGTGCAGATGAGCGGTGGTAGGCAGAGTAGTGGAGCGGGGCTGGGATCGCTGGCTCGTGGGCCAGACTTGGGTACTGGCTCTGGATGGAGTGAGGATGCTGGTTGGCGTAGCTGCCATAGTTGTAACTGCCAGTATACCTGGAAACGGGTAACAAATTCAAAATAATTAAAGAAATTATTTAACAGAATCTGTTTCCAAAATGCCTGGAATCTGAATTTAATAATAAAACAAGTACACTTACCCATGTTCTTCTCTGTGGGTGTACACTGGCATCCGGTGGCTGGAGGATGGGGGAGGGACTGGAGCACTGTTCCTCATGCAGGACAGCTGCTGTCCGGCCTCTGGAGTGGAGCCGCCTGCTGTTGTCACTGTGTATGTAAGGGACCAGGTATATGACTGAACAGCGCCTGGCAGACACATATGTAGACACAGACACAAATGTGTTGGCGCAAAGAAACTATGTGCATCGAACTGATTTCTGTGCGTGACTGTGAGGCCTGTCTCACCTGTGGTGGTGGTGACTCCGGTGTACTCCGGAGAGACAGCTGCCGTGGGGGAGCTGGCTGAGGAGACGCCCACAGAGTGGACAGACTGCGCGGGGGAGTAGGATCCTGGAGATGGGGAAGTGGGACTAGTTTCTGTCAGCGTGAATTCCTCCTCTCTCTCTGCTGAAGGTGGCAAGACACAACAGACAGTTATTACAAGATGGACACAGTTTAGGAGTCAAAACAAATCTGCACTGAGAGGGTTGAACACCTTGTGTGTCATACCTGAATTTGTACAGGTAAAACACATATACATTGCTCAAAAAAATAAAGAGAACACTTAAACAACACATCCTAGATCTCCATGAATGTAATGTTCTAGTTCATTAGATAGTGATATGCTTTGCCTCCAGCCACAAGGCCTATCATTGTCATGCATCAGAAGGAACCCAGGGCCCCCTGCACCAGCATATGGTCTGACAATGGGTCTGAGGATCTTCTCCTGGTACCTAATGGCAGTCAGGGCACCTCTGGCTAGCACATAGAGGTCTGTGCAGCCTGTGCCTTCCCACACCATCACTGACCCACCGCCAAACCGGTCACGCTGAAGGATGTTGCAGGCAGCAGAACGTCCTCCACGGTGTCTCCAGACTCTGTCACGTCTGTCACATGTGCTCAGTGTCAACCTGCTCTCATCAGTGAAGAGCACCGGGTACCAATGGTGAATCTGCCAATCCTGGTGTTCTCTGGCAAATGCCAATCGGCCTGCATGGTGTTGGGCTGTGAGCACAGACTCTATTTGTGGATGTCAGGCCCTCATACCAATCTCATGGAGTCTGTTTCTGACAGTCTGAGCAGAAACATGCACATTAGTGACCTGCTGGAGGCCATTTTATAGGGTTCTGGCAGTGCTCCTCCAGTTCCTGCACAAAGGACCAGATATCAGTCCTGCTGTTGGGTTGTTGTCCTCCTACGGCCCCCTCCACGTCTCCTGGTGTACAGGCCTGTCTCCTGGTATCTCCTCCATGCTCTTGACACTGTGCTGGGAGACACATCAGTGCCACAGTGCACATTGATGTGCCATCCTGGATGAGCAACACTACCTAAGCAACTTCTGTGGGTGGCAGACACTGCTTCATGCCACCTCTAGTGGTTAGGGCACTGGCAAAATGCAAAAGTGACCAGAAATCAGCCAGAAAGGATGAGGACAGGGAAATGGTCTGTGGCCACGACCTGCAGAACCATTCCTTTATAGGGGGTGTCTTGATAATTGCCTCTAATTTCCACCTGTTGTCTTTTTCATTTGCAAAACAGCAGGTGTGAATTGAGTCACAACCAGTATTGCTTCCTAACTGGACAGGTCAATATCCCAGAAGTGTGATGGACTTAACACTGAAATGATTATGTGGTACTTTTATTTTTTTGAGCAGTGTATAAGGGTATAATACAGCATGTAAGTGTAATAAATACAGTGATAATATCCTACTGTTATAGACATGAGGGTCATTTCAAAGTAATTAAAGTTTCCTATATTTCAGTTTATTGCTGTAGATTTATTTCAAACTAACTATACTGCACATGCATTACAGCAAATACTGTAAAACATTTATCACAGAAAAGTCTGAATAAAGGTGCATTTCACTGCTCCTACACTTTCAGTTTCACTGTTTGTAAACTGTTACAGCAAAGTCATGTATTACTGAGAATAAACCACCTGATACCTGAAAGTATTAATCACATAAATGCCAGGTTTCCTGTAATGTAATGTAATGTATCAGTCATTTATGACTGATACGACAGAAACTTTTATAGTATAATATATACTATAAAGTAGATGTATTAATTGAAAAGCCAATCCTGCAGCTGATGCTGTCAGTGATTTCTGCTTCAAGTATTACTTCAGTGAATTTAAACACTTGGAAACTTCCAGGCAACTTAACTTCTTGACAAACTACTACACAAGACATTGTGTCATCAGTTCAGCCTCCAGGTATCAGCCTCACCTGTGCTGCCCTCACCCTTCATGGCCCTCATGAGGTCGTTGGCTCTCTCCTGGCAGTGCAGGGACTCCAGCAGGTAAAGCACATAATCATCAAACATGAGGTGGATCAAGTGGAAGGATCCTGCAAACAGATCAGATAAACAGGATGAGCTTTTTACAGAGAATTTATTATGCGTTAAAAAGTGACATGATGACAGTGGCACTCATGGCCATTAACACTGAAGCTTTCTAAAACCATCTGGGAAATGACATCACATCCTGCAGACCGTCAGGACGGCTGCTGTTATTAGAAACTAAGGGAGTGGGCTTGTTTTCGTGTACCGAGTCTGTGCCAGAAATATGTCAGCTGACCCTGGGGTTGCACGGAAGATGAGACCAAGGCATGTGAGGGAGTGTCACAATTGTGTCATTGTGGCACTTGCTGCTGCTGCGGTGCGCATAATAAACACTTGTGGCCATTCAGGAGAGTGGGCTGCGATACTGACCGGTCATAAAATGGAAAAGACAGGCAAAACACATCGGGAGAGGGGAGGGGCAGCTTTTGTTAATTAGCTGTTTGTGCACAGAGACCTGCTTTATCAAAACACTGCAACCAGCTGTGTCTTTGATATTCACAGACACGGCCAAAGGACAGAAATAGAGGAAAAAGAAGCCATTTTCCTTTCTCTCATTTTTACAGCTCTTCACTTATTGCAAAGCTCGGCTGTGCACAACAAGCTATTAAAGCAACAGCCATTTTACTTGTTCCTCCTCTCTCAGCTTCAGAGAGGAATCTTTAAAAGTTAGTTTGGTTGCACTGAAGTAAGATAGCTTTGGGTATCAGTGGTGATATGAGATGGAAACAGATGTAAATAAAAAAAATATATACTATATAACAACATTCATTGTTTGAAGGGCAAGAAAATTGATGTTTTCTTTTAAGTTCATGTGATATGAAAACACATACGTGCATGACACACTGAATAACGTAATATTCTGTATACACATGATATGGTGCATGTAAGAATGATGACAAGGCATTATCAGCTCACCAAAGCTGGGCGCACTGTGGAGGGTCATATCTCGGATCACTCTGGTACCAAAACACGACCACATCAGCAAGAACTGTTGGGCTACCTTCTTCAGGCACCCGGGCCTCTTCCCTGCCACCTAGAGAGAACATTTCCATGAGAAAAGAAGGGGGAAGGGACGGGATGCTGGGGTAGAATTAACCCCTGGGTTCGTATTGGGGCTTAACCCTCAGGAACGAAAAACATGTCAACAAGTCAACTATTTAATTTGCCCCCAGGGACACGCCTTCCTATTGAACTATTGTCTGTGCAGTCCAAGATGTTGCCAGGGCGACCAAATTTTACAAGCCCATATCTAACACATAATGGACGCAAATGGGAAGCTTGAAGACATCATTAACTAGCAGGATTGCAGCGTAAGTGCCACCGTATAAGAAAGAAAGGCACAGACAAGCAGCTTTCAGCTGCAGGTGTTTTTTTTAAGGTAAAATTATCCGCTGTACTAATACTTAAGACATTTAGTTAAAATCACTTTTCAGAAACAAACATCTAAACTAGTCCAAACTAGTCCAAATATCATCTGCACAAAGTCGGACCACAGTTAAACAGTTGTTTCTCTAAGTGAAGTATTTTGTGTCTGACCTTGACGACACAGCGGTCCACCATGGAGTCCAGCCACTCGATGTACGCTTCGATTGGAGACTGCTCCTCAAGTAGGCGATCAAACTCCTGATACACTGTGTGACAGGAAGCAGAATGACAGGTTACACAGTATGAAACATCACCAGAGACTGAAAAACACATGGATACTATCTTTATGCAAAATCCTCTATGTATTTTTAACCTCTGATCCCATCAGGACATTTGATTGGAGATGCTCCACAGGGTGTTTCAGCAGAGTGTGAACTTGTTTAACCTTTTGCTCTCCATCATTATAATGCTATGACTCTGCCGGTCGTGGGAATGATTGTCCCTCGTTGTGGTGTTTGTGCGAAAGTGTGAATCTCTGTCTGGCTGGGTGTGTTTGAGTGGATTCAGTTTAACTGCATGTACTTACAGTGGATAATAAGCTGCCTGTGCTCCTCTTGTGAGTCCTCCATGGTGTAAAGTGTCTGCTTGGTGATGCTGTTCAAGTCCACATTCCTCCAGTCCTCCAGCATTTGAAAGGTGATGTCGGCACTGTTTATCACAGTCCGCGATGCCTGGGACAGATAAATCAGCAATATTACTATTACAAACATACCCATATGCCCTTATCAGCTGTGTTTGTTCATATGGATTTTATTAAAAAACATCCACATCATGACAGTCACCTGGCATAGATGGTTTAATGATGTTTGTCGCTTTAGAATCTGAGAAAATCTCCTCGATACTGGAAACCAAAAAAGAGAAAAATGTGGTTAACTCTGCTGAGTATCGTCACTTAAAAATGCAATCCAATCAATCCAAGACCTAAAACATCAAGTTAACATGTGGATTTAATACTTACGTTCAAATTTGATATTTCTCAGGTTTTCAGGAAGGTCATGAAGTGCTATTTTAAGCCACTCGTCAAGCTGTTTGGCAAATTTTCGAATAACCTGAGTCAAACTGTGGATAAGGGAAAGCAGAAAAACTATAAATATCTTAATTTACTTAATTTATTCCGACTGTAACTAAAAGCTAGTTGTTTTATAGATTCAGCTTTTTATTATCACACAAACAGTAACATCATTTAGTTCATTTTAAATCATTTTAACCATAATTCATTTTGTCAAAATTTTGCCTGCCTGGGTAAAACTGCAAACTCGTTAAACAAACTTTTGGAAAAGAAGAATGATAGTTTCACACACATCACTGAGCACAGAGTGAATCCTTTTCCAGACAGTATAAAATAGTAAAATGTGTAGTATGTATGAATGAGACATAAAGTATGTGGTATAATTAATAAGACCAGAAACTGTGAGGTAAAATACACTGAACTAAATCACGTTACTGTTGATACTGTAGCTTTACTTGACTGCAGGTTTGCACAAATACAAATGAATATTTGAAGGCAAGAGCAAATAAAAGAAATATCCCACGTCCATTTTGAGCAACAACAGATATGAATAGATTTTTAAGACTGAAGGTTACAACATTATTCACCTATCAGGCAGTGCTTGTAGGACAGTGGGCATCAGCACCCCAGAGATGGCCTTGTAGAGGATGGAGTCGCAAACACCAACTATGTTCACCACCGTCGGGGAGCCAAGGACAGGGAGCATGTGGGGTGGCATGCCCTGCCAGAAGTGCAGCAAGAAGCTTTGGACCTGCAGACACCATGACATTCAACATTATGGGAAGTACCATTTAAAACATTTTGATAAACAAAAGGAATTTGTTAAATTAAAAAAAAAAAAATGTTGAAACAGTTTTGGATCAGAAGGTGACAAACTAATGTTTAAAACAAAAGAAGCCTTGCCTCGTCAAAGTTGGCTCGAATAACAGTGTCCAGTATCCTCTGACAGTGCGTTCTGTACATCATGATGAAGGTTGATACCTGCGGACAACAACAGCAGAGATTTAATCCACTCGCATCACAGATTTAACAGCTTTTATTCTCTTTTTGGGAAACTAAACAGAGTGGTACACAAACAAGAAAATAAATCTTTAACAAAGCATGTGAATCAATAAATACATGTTACAGGTCTAGGCTGGAGCAGAGGAAAATAAAAAAAGCTTTAGAGATCAGCAAAACACAAACCATTTAAAATCATGGCCCCTCTTTAAAACTGGACAGCTAGTGCCTGTCCTTTGTCCACTGCTAGATCTTATTATCTCCCCGAAAAGATTAAGAGTTAGTGAGGAGCCAGCATATAAATCCTCAAGGTCCTTGTCTAAATGTAAACCCAGTGAAGGTCCTGGGACAGATAAAAGAGCCAGAGGGGGCGAAGAGACGGTGAGATGGCAGGCAGAGATGGGAGGAGGGGTGGGGAGGCTGTAAGGATGGACTTTTAAAACTCCTGTTTACCCTCTCTTCTGGCAGGCTGGCAGGCAAATTTAGGTCTTTGACATTTGGAAACTCTGGCAGGAGCGTCCCCAGTTTGGAGCGCGGTGAATACGCCACTGTCTGCTTCGTGACCTCTTTCTTCCCTGTCTCGTTCACCCATGCCGCTCCCTTTTTGGAGTACATCACATCATAATACGGAGAGGTCTCCTTCACCGCTATGCCGTAGTAGTGGTACCTGAGGAGAATAGATGAAGCACTGTTTATTCTTCTCATAGCAAATAGAAGTGGAAAGACAGATTTTTCAAAACACGGTTTCATTAAGCAATGTTTCAAATAAAAAAAATATATATGTGATACAATATCAGATCTTTACTGAAATGAACCATGATAAATGCTGTGGATAAATCCATATACGTTGTGTCAAACGGACACAGAAACTTATTTAAGAAAAAAATTAAAAAATGTTTCTTTAGATGTATTTTCTGTGTCTGTATTTCTGTGTTGACTCTTTCATTTTGGCATCTTCTTTAGAAAATATTTGGACATGGGTATGTTCAAAACGACTTACTTTGACTGGCCTCTCGTACCCAGTCTTCTGGTAGTTAAAGCTGGAAACTGTTGCCTTATGATCTGTTCATTGTGAGAGAGAAAAGCTTGTCAGTGAGCTGTAGCTACATAGATGAGGTTGAATTTTTTTACTACGGGCCTAAATCAAATTCATTTCAGCCTTTTGCAGCGATTCATAAAAATAAAGAGGAAATGAGACGGAAGGCAGTGACGCAATGAATAACATCTTGATAAAATATGGATGCATCTATTTATTACTCAGTGGATGAAAATATGTATGTGTTTATTTTACTCTGCATGTGTACTGCACAGTAAAAACAGTATACATTGCTTAAAATACTTTACTTGTACAGTATCTGCAGTTGTTTATGAGAAGTGTTAAATGAATCATGAAACATGAACGTTTCAGACAGTAGCGATGTCCACAGGTCCATGAGGGAGAAAAATCTTTGAGAACCATCCATTTATGACATCCAGGCGTTTTACTTCTTTCTTTATCAACAGCCTACCGTCGTGCATACAACCACCCACCCATCCTCTCTCCTTCTCTGTCTCTCATCCACTCCCTCCTTCCTCCTTCTTCCCTTCCTCTTTTTTTGTCCAAAGAGATTGGCTCCTTGGTCCAGCTCCTGGTGCAGAAACTTTAGCAAACAGTGTAGCTCTCCATTGTGTGGGATGAAA
Organism: Helostoma temminkii; assembly: GCA_900302695.1. Classification (NCBI taxonomy): domain Eukaryota; kingdom Metazoa; phylum Chordata; class Actinopteri; order Anabantiformes; family Helostomatidae; genus Helostoma; species Helostoma temminkii. Next base: position 23,321 of record OMLM01010064.1, on the reverse strand, counting down.
AAAGAGGCCAAGCTGTGAAGTTTCTGTCAGGCCCCGCTTGATAAATGAGCAGACAGGGAGGCAGTCCGGGCCCTCTCTTGTTTTTTTGTCCTGAATCAATGAAGCCTTCCTAAAGGACACCCCACACTGCTCCAGCCACTGATCTAACATTCCGCAACATCTCACCCTTCCAAATTTCCTTTAATTACACATTAATCCAGGCCCCTTCTCTTTTTCAATATCTTCCGACAGGAGCTGTGGAGGGGTGGGGG
>OMLM01010064.1:0-23050 GCA_900302695.1 Helostoma temminkii | reverse complement strand
GGGTTGGGGGTTGGGGCCGGAGTCCAGAGTACAGGGGATTGCTGGGGGTAGGAAGGCTGAGGAACTTCTTGGGGTTGTGGGAACAGGCGAAAGCACATCTCCTTTGGCTCTAGATTATGTGTTCAGTGAGAGGCTGCAGAGCTTTGCTTCACACTGAGCTGCAGTTGATATTACTTCAACACAGCAGCCGGAGCTGCAGCGCAAAATCAAGCCAAGCTTAGACAGTCAGACTAATGCCCATGGCTGATTGAAGGGATGAGATCATTGCTTTCTTTGGGAGCTAGAACATCAGACTGTAGCTTTGTATCTTCTTGTGTGTCTGAGTGATTTTATTCGGATTACTTTAAACTTAAAATGCACGTATAAATGTATGCAAATCCACGGAAAGCTAAGGAAAATCACCGTGTTCGTTTTGGGGTGTGTGTGCCTGAACCTTCATTCAACACATTTTATAGAAAAACACTCACTACAGATGTTAATGTGCAGCCATTTAAAGATGGTTTTCAGTTAAACAGGATGTGATGCTGTGGGAATGATCCTACCTTTCCGAAGCTCGCTGCGTTCACAGGCTGTGTGTCATGTTTCTCACTGAAGTCTAGGTAATGCATGTAGAGGGCACTTCGGGGGATGCACACACCTTCAGCTATCTCATAGTTTTCCTCTAGCCTGTGATTAACAATTACATTAATCAGTGCATGAAAAAAAGATTGAGCATTGATAAGAATACTAAAATGAGAGAAGCATGTTATGTCTAGTAAATGTGCAGTAATTTATTGTTTAAAAGTGTGGGAATCCAGATTACAATAGGACGAGCAGCATAAAACAATATGTTGAATGATGTGACATATGAAACCTGAATTATTCACTCAAGATGAATATTAGTCAACAAAATGTATATGTGGAAGACTTGGGGATCATATGCTTCTCTAGTGCCTCGTTGGGTTAATGTTTTAGAAAAAGGTAAAACGCAGAAACATGGACAACCACAATAAAAACAGAAAAAAAAAGTTATATACTGTAATATTAAAAAAACTGAAACTGCTGATTCATGCACATTGAAGCATCGAGCCTGTACATTAACACCATGGAAGAAATCATCACGTCACAAACATTTAACACGATTCAGCACCTAAGCGCATTATAAGCCAAGTTGTCTCATACGTCCCAGCAGTTCAGCGTCACACAACAAACAGCAGATGTTTGTAGTTGCACACAACTTTTCATGTATGATATTTAGATATTAAGCATGCAGCACGCAACATTTGTTCATGGGGATCTGTGTACGTGTCAAAAGCGAGAGTCCAAAAAGAAAAAGTCCAAATGCTAATTTCCCTGATGATAATCAGTGACCTTCTGTTTTTTTAAATCTACAGACGTATTTATTAACTCAATAACACTAATAATAGATACATTCCACTTAGAGAAGATCCTGGTGTTGTGTCACAGCTTTCTGAGGCACTTAATTTTCCTGATATTACATGTCAAAACGTCTGCTGTGAAAATATCTCTTCAAATATTTATTATTATTATTATTTCTGTGTAACTGTGTGCAGCTGGTTAAAGAGTGAGGAAGTGAGGACAAAGACATGGCAGTGTTTTACAACTATAAAACCTCTGTAAATAGTTTCTGGTGTATACTGTAATTGTGAACTACTGAATTGTCCACCAATATTTCTGATATAAACACCGAATCACATTATTTTATTTAAAGGATTTACCCTCAAAACATAACTCATCATAACATTATAACTAAGACATTAACATTTAGCAATGAGCACCTACACAAGTTGCTGCATTGAGTTGGTTTTGGAGTATTTCTGCCCCCTAATGGGCTATAAAATACTTACTTAACATTAAAGCTTCTTCGTTGTGAATTAAAAACAACATAAACAGTCAGACGTGTTTGTCATCTCATAACTACAGACCACAACATATCTTTATACACCACCACACTGTTTGTGTCCTTCAAGTAACGACAAAAGGTCAAATAATTAAATATGAACAGACCCAGACCTGAGCCTTGAGGAACACCAGTACTGTCTTAACCTGTCACCAGTTTAGTAGTTTTTTCTTTGAAGTGATATTTTACCGATTATATAAAGATGACAATCTTTTAAATAAATACAATTTTAATGCAAACCTGACCAAAATTTTACATTTATGTGGAGCAAATTTTTTATGAGATGAGGAGACTTTATAAATGTAATGTTCATTTCATCTCCATCTTTAGCCCACAAATATTCAGTAAAAAGTTTACAGTGAAAGAGTTTGTGTTTCAAGAAGCAAGTGATGGATTAAAACAAGCTTAAGTCCAAGTTGAGACATTAACAGAATAGACAAACTAAACATTAAAACCTGTCAACAAATCTCAACATGACTTATAAAATATCAGTTCTAACAGAATTTTCTTCAGTGGAATTACACCCAATCTAGTTTACTTTTATATGGTTGTATTTTCAAACCAGATTACTTTGCTATATATATTCTATGGCCCAGTGTTTGTAGAAAATATAAACTTAGTTATATTTTCTGACAATCAGATACAAACTGGAGTCCAGCAGCTCATCGTTAGTAAGAGGTTTTATATTAATGAAACATTGTAATGAAGTTAAAGTAAAAATTGTATTAAACTGGCAATATTTTTTCATCATTATATTTTCTTTATAAAGTAGTTGCTACTGCCAAACAATATGACCCCTGAAAGAAAATACAATTATTTCAGGAGCAATTTCACTATATTTTATGCCTATAATTCTTTTCTTTACACAAAGTAAGAGGTGCATTGACTCAACATTTGTTCCTCAGCCACTCACAGTGCAGATTAAATCAATAAAAATATACCTACTGCTTCAAAAAGGGTATTACTGATTCAAATAATGTAAAAGTATTTGTATAGATAGTTTTTTTACATACAGGTGAGGTGCAAGATATGTTGCACATTTGAGCTACTTTTTAAATTGTTTTAAATGTGTTTTAAATGTGTTTTAAATGTTGAGTCCAAAACAATGTTCCCTGTGAGGACAAACTAAAAATGAAATTATCACAACCATTATATAAAATTGAGGTTCAAAAAACAAAAACAAGTTTCCTCTAAATTCTATTTACTGGTTTAATTTAAAATAATACAAACATGTATGTCACACAAATCACACGCAAATAATTCATTGGTACATGACGCAAATCTTTTTAAATGTTTACCAACAAAACAATACCAGAAAAAATATTATCTGTGAGTATCATGTTAAATTATGGCAAGTTAGCTTAGTGTAAAATAAAATGGACTCACTGTAAAATAAGATTAATCATGCTTTAACATTAATCAACTCAACTCACTATTCATTACTGCTGATATACATAGACATTTTACGTTTTCTCACTTCACTTCACAAATATTGCTATATAATATTTGTTCTTAATAACTCACCATTCCAGAGTAGCTGGTGTTGAATGTGGTTTAGAGGCTCTGTTATTCTCTTTCTCTTCATCTGTAATAAAAAACATATTTGGGATTTTAGGTCAAAATTATACATAAATGACATTAACTTTTTATAGACTGTCTAAATTTAGCTGTGCAAACATAGTTAAATGACATTTAGTGCACTAAAATCTTTACTACAATATTAATATTAAGAAACACATAGATCACACAGAAGATTCCTCAGTGAAGACAGAATTTTGTCCTGCTTACGTTCATCGTTGGACATGTTCCCCAGAGATGTGTGGCTGGAGTATCGCTTGCTCTCATTCTCGTTGAGACATCTTTCAATCCAACTCTCTACAAAAAAGACATGATGGACCACATTCTCCTCTTAGCACAACTCAGAAACACACTGACGTGTTATTTAAATTTAATTGATTATGAAAGATTTTAAGGATGTAAAACAGCTCTAATATAATTTTTTCAACTGAAACTTTAAATCTGAATTTAAACTCTCTTTCTGTAGTGATTCATTTTGCCCTGCAGTAGAATAGAGGCAAAGCTGTATTTACATAAACTGTGCAAATAAGCGCCTGTACAGGACTTTAAATGTCACTAATGTGACCGGGCGAGCTGACATCAATCGATTGTATGGGCAGTGGTGCAGCCATGGCTCTATTTGAGATGTTTTCACCAAGACGGCAGGAATCCAGCATTGTTCCCAGGAGACTACGAGCATACACACTTGCTTAAAAGAGCCTGTGCACATTACTGAGGCAGTCTGGTGGAATTGAGGCCATTGTCCTGTTTTAATTTCTACTTAGAAATAGCTCAACTGGTGTGCTTTCTGTGAGCGAGCAGCAGAAAAACACAAATGCTTTGATGTAGAACAGGCTGATAGAGTGGAAACCCATTTACTTTAAAAAAGGAATGTAGTGTTTGGTAGATGTAATTACAGAGAAAATTATGTGAGTAATATTCATTTGACTGCAAAAAATTGTGAATTGTGAAAATGAGCTACAACATTTATTTTAGTATGTTGAAGTGCAATATTTTTTATTAAAGTGGTGGATGAAAACTATAATGTGACCAAAGGAAGATGCACTGAGAAGTTTACATAGTACATAAAGTACTAAAGTAAAAGTACTTAACTCTCCAAGTTATATTTATAAAAACTGTGCAAATATTTTTTCTGCATGTGAACTGACAAAAGTCTCCATAGCAGCTGTTGCTAAGACAGACTGTTGGCAGGATGACCCGTTGGTGCAGCCCCAGGGGGGATTCAGAGGAGGTCACAGATATTGAAAAGTTTAAGACGTTTACACTCGATCAGGATCTACACCTTGGTGTTCGGCACGTGCTGATAGGAGCGACCACAGTGCAGTTAGAGCCCCATCACCAGCTGGAAACTCCCAGGCCGTTCTCACTGTTCAGTTCTTAGCATCTTATAACTGATCACTATTTAACAGTGGATATGACTGTCATCAGCTTCTACTCTATGAATTATTACTACTCTGCAAACCATGCAAATTAGAAATCCTGCTACACAATTAAAACAACAGCCCGAGCATTTGCATACTAACTTTATACAAAGCACGACCAACGTCACTGACATCTTTCATTGTTTCTCATTTATATTTCTGTAAAAAACAAAGAAAACAAACCCTAGAAAGGAAAGACAGAATCCACTGAAGTGAAGCTAATTCTCCACAGACACTCATCTTAAGCTTCATTTGCCACAGGAACACATAAGTTGGGGATCTAAATAATTGGATTAAATTTGATCAACAAGTGAAACGGATGTTCACTCATTTATTATCACACACTCTTAACCTACTCTACGTTGCACCAACACACTACAACTATTACTTTTCTGTGTCCAAGATTAAATGATAATTAATAAACCAAACTTTTTTATTTAAACAACCACCACGATCTACAGCATCATTTGTTTTTTTCCTTTTAATCAGATTGAACAATCAATTAATCATTAATAATCCTTAAATTACGTACTCACTTTCATTGGTTAAATACATATTTTACTGATAAATTCTCAGTAGAACCCACTTTGAAAATGAATCAGCACTTTAGTTTTGGGAGCAGGTGCATAATAATTTAAAGTGCACACTGATGTGCACTTGTTTTTATGTCTTCACTTAAAATGAAAAGCGTAATTTTCTGTCAAGTCTAAAAGTAGTTTAAGTGAAAACTGCTGCAAAAACAGCAACAATCCTTTTTGGTTGAGCCAGTTTTGGAGATTCAAGGACTATTTGCCTCCTTTTTGAATCAGCAGCAGTGCTTTCTGTCGTATAACAGTAATTCCCATAAATAAGAGATAAAAGTGTTAAAATCATCATCTAAACAGTTCCTCTGAATGGCTGCAAAGAAAGTTTGAGACTTCCACAAGTGCAGCGGCAGCCTCTAATTCAACGTTTCTAAACTGAAGCTGATTTTCTCAACACGTCCAGAGAAGCAGAGTTTAACAGGACTGACCTGTGGAATCCATATCAGGCTCCTCCAGCAGCCCGCAATGCATCCTCTTCCCATCAACGACACTGGCTCCTCCAAGAAAATGGCTTAGTGCACGTTTCCCCTGCTCGGTGACTCTCCCCTTGTCTCACTCAGTGTTTCCGTGACCACTGCCCGTCGCAGGAGATGTTGAGGATCTGAGGTTCGCCCAGAGAGGGGTGGTGATGGCGGAGGAGAGGGGGAGGTGGGAAAAGGGAGGAAAGGGGGGTAAAGACTCCAGAAATCCAGCGGGGGGAAAGCCAGACCCGTCAAAATGTTTGCTGATGTTTCATGGGAAAGGGGCTGATTTTATAGGAGCCCTGATGGGGACATGTCATTGATAGGCTTGGAAGGCTGATGAATGGCCCCAAGTCAGATGGGGATGTGGCAAGGCTCACTGGAAGTCTTTTGTGGAGCTGTTTTGAATAAGAAAAGCTCCCTCCCAACGAAAAAAAAAGAGGCTTAGATCTACGCAGTCCTAACACTGTGGCCTCCCCATCTTCCATTATGGCATTTAATACGTTTTTATACACCCTCGAGCTCCACATAAACATGCATCCCTACACAGCCACTGCTGCTGCCTAACCCTCTGTTTTTAACTCTCATTTCACATCCCACAGACACTTGTTGCCACATGAAACCATCTTTGTGATAACTTCTCCACACGGTCAGCATGTTGTGCAGTCGGACATACATCCGAACATACCTAACATGTACAAGTGTGATTTTCTGGTGTAGTTCTCACCTCTTTTTGCTCACTCTTTCGCTGGTGCAACCTTATTTTTGGTGTGCCTCTGAGAAGAGGGAACGGTCACAAAGGGGGGGAAGTAAAAGTGCAAAGCCTGAGGCTGGGAGGGCTCTGATGGAGTGCCTGAGAGCTGGAGAAGGGAAAGCTGTGATTAGAATATGAATGGAACCACAGGAGAGGGGGAGAGGAGAGGGGAAAGAAGAGGGGAGAGGAGAAAGGCGGATTATGGCTGAATTACTCACCACACCATGGATAGCAAAGGAAGACTTTCTCTTCCACTGCGCAGGCGTGAGCACCACTGCTGCTACTCACCGACACAAACAGTGCACCCACCTGGGAGCGCGGGTGGGACAGGGCAGCAGAAAGATGCCATAAGACACCGTGCACAGGGTCACAGCTTGTTCGGCGTGCATCCATTCAGACGGAAGGAAAAATAAAGCAGCTACAAGTGTAAAGTCACAACAACTAAACATTTATCCTCTGCAAGAGAAAGTCATTTTGATGCATCTTTAAAGATTTTCAGTAAACATAATAGTTTACAATAAAAATACAACACTAACATATTAATGAATCAAAGGGATTCAAAGGGCTAAATGGTGCATAGTGCAAAGCTCTGACCTCAAAGGAGGATCTAATTAATTTCTGACAAATAAGAAGAAGGTGGAGTCTGTATCTCCGTGCATGTCCTTTCCCCTCCATTCTGTTATCTGCTTATTAGAGCCTCATAAAATAGGACAGGTGCAGCCACTAAAAGAGCCTCTTCCACCCTTCCTATGCTCACACACATGGCCCACACTAACGCATGTGTACTGCTTTTGTTCACTCAAAAGGCCCCAATTGAGTTGTGTGTGTATGTGCGAGTGGGGGGTATGGTTACGCCACATACGACATGTTGTTGGTATTAAAACTCGGGTTTTAAAGAGGAAACCGCACGAGTCAAAGCAATTAAAACTATCTTCTGAGAAACGTGGATAATCTCAGGTTGTAAATAAATAAAGAACATCCCTCCAAAAAAAGAAAAAAAACTCCTTTTGAGGGTTTTATGAGTCGCTAATTGGTTTCTAATGGACATAACATCAATGGCATCAATTTACCTCAATTTACCAAAGAGTGGATTATGTTTGATTTGATTAATCAATTATCTGGCAACAGCTTGATGCTGCATTGACCAGAGTCATTTATGCAGAAGTTTCTGAAATATGAGTGTTTGCAGGCATCAGTCTTGTTTGACTGACTGTGGACTGGATCTTTGGATGTTAGAGGAACTGCTCAGACCAAACAAGACAGCTGGTGAAGATGTTATTATATATATATAGATGCATTTCACCATTTTACAGACAAACAAGAAGTCTAAGCCTTTCACTGGTTTATAACAGACACAGTACATAGTATCAGTTTTAAGTGATTATGATCATGAAATATACTGCAAGTGCACCTTATTTTACAATTAATAAAAAAATTATTTTTTTTTATTATGTCTGCTCACTGCAGATTATTTCTCTCTGCAACTGTGAGCGACTCACTTGTGAGTCACTTTGAATAAAAACGTCTGCCAAGTGACTAAATGTAAATTTAACAGTAGGTGTACTTTATTTTTTAACATATTCAGAGAGTTAGACAGTTATACCGAGAATAGAATAAACATTTGTATTTTCACTGTTGTCTCTCGTATCACTTCTACACAACCACGTTTTATAATTTACCAAATATCATTTGGCAGCTTGGCAACAGATTTCTATGTGAGGAGGTGTCTGACTATTATTTTCATGTTTGCTTAATGTTTGTTTTCTGGGGTTAAATTTTTGACAGAACAGCTTGGGTGAACTAAAGTCTGCTGTGCATGGTAATGTACAGTAGCTGAAAATTTTTATTAACTATATTTTATATTATATCTATATATGTAAGGATAATTTGCAAATATCACACAGTACAGTAGAAAAGAAAAGATGTAAACTATGCAGTGAGGGGAGTAACTTGGAACCAGACTCCCCGGCTGGATTTGAACAAAAGATGTTTTTTTTTTTAAACCTTAGTATTTGATTATTGGCCGCCCAAGTAGTTCATGAAGATAACCATGACTGGAATAAAGATACAACTGCTGTGAAAGTTTCAATCCTCATCAATGTGGAATGTGTCTGTTTGTTTTAAAAGTCTTTTAGCAAACCTAAAGAAAACTTCCCATGTTTTTTATTGCCAAATCATACAAATGCGATGGTCTTGTGTTACTGAGAAACAAAAGGGACTGCTGGTGTAATGTGTTCAAATTTTTAAACGTTTTACATATCTTAGTGTGATATTAAACAGAAAAACATTAAGTTTAAAGTTAAAAGTCATCAAAATGTACAAGACGCAGCATCTGATTGCGAAATAATATGTTTATATTTATTATGTACACATACAAACAGCATAATAGAGAGAAAGTAACAACAAAAATGAGAAACTGAAAAAACATGATCTAAACATGATCTAGTTTTTGTTTGCAAACAACAAAAATCTTTAGTCTGTTTCTTTCTGGTTACTCAGAAAACACATTTTACAAATCAGTTTCAGACTAAATCACATCACTGACTCTAAACCTTTGACTCACACATGCTGTGTTTCTGTCTCTGCCCTGGTCAATCGTTGTATCGTGACAGTTTGAGTCGAGGGATGATGTTCATGGACTGCAGCTCCTGGAACAGCAGCTTGCAGGCGTATGGGATACGCAGAGAGGACACGTGGCAGGACGACTTACAGTAGTGACACCTAGATAACAGAAACTGTGAATCAGACTGGGGACAATCCAAAAGATTACAAACTATATGTCCATCATCTTTTTCTGGATGTTTAGAGGTCTAACAGCTGGCAAAAAACAAAGAAACAAACAAACAAACAAAACAGTCAATGTAGTGTGTAACCTATACTGAACTGAAGAAGGCCTGTGGCCTGTTCTGTCATCCAGGCTGCACAACAGTTATATTTTACATGTGTACTATTTAAGCATTAGCGACAAGACATATTATAGCATGTTTTATAGCCTGAAAACAATTAGAACTATGTTTGTTGGCTTTTTAGGTTTTAGCTATTGAAAGAACATGGAAAAAACTAAGCCTGAACTATTTGTGCTAAATGTTCATTTGTCAATTATCAGGACCGGTTTTGGCACCAAGGTGCAGAATCTAAAACCACTGATAGCTCAGCTACAGCCATGTCCTGCAACATATGCAAACTATCAATCATACTAATACAAATGTTTTTATAGAAAAAAACGAAGCTACATAGCTGTAAGTTTCTTATCACTATGTGCATGTCATGCGATCAAATCACAAAGCCTCTGATAATCTTTTTCCCAGGTGTGTCATGTAATGTCTCTTCAAGACTTCGGACTGTGCGAGCACCTCCAGGAAAACTATTCAACAGATGGTTCTGTCATCCAGGCTGCACAACAGGTTGTCCTCTGCATTATGAGATGATGTCAGATGATGTCCACTTACCACCCAGAGTATCCCAACAGGCCACACTGTCCACACACATCCACCTCAAAGGCGTCGCTGGAGATCATGAGACGCTCCAGCAGCAACATACTCGCTCCGTAGCCGATCAGGCAGTCACGCTCCATCTCGCCCAGACGCAGACCTCCATCTCTGGATCGACCCTCTGTAGGCTGCCTTTTTTCCATGACAGACACAAGCGGGAGAAACATACGGATAAGATGGATGAATATAGTTTACCTGCTCTGTGTGTGAACACGCAAACTGTTCTGACAACACCACAGGTTTATTTTTATCAGTTTTCAATGAAAGTACAATCCTGTTGTTACCTGGTGAGAACAGCCCTGGGACCTCGGGCTCTGGCATGCATTTTGTCAAGAACCATGTGCTTCAGTTTCTGATAGTACACAGGCCCAAAGTAGATATAAGCCTCTAGTGGTTCTCTGATTAAAAAAAAAGAGTCACATATAGATATCATAGCTTACATCGTCTGAAATATGTGAAATTGCCGCTTCTGCTTTTATGATGCAACATGTTTGTGAACGTTGTTAATGGGATAAAACCTATTTACCCAGTGATTCCCGAGGTGACGTAGTCTTTGCCCTGGTAGTTGTATCCATACCGGATGAGATCTTCACACACATCCTTCACCTTGCTGCCTCCAAAGGCTGTGCCATAGTGAAACCTTCCATCCAGGACTCCAGCCTTCCCAGCCAATAGTTCAATCAACTTTCCCACCTGAAGGAAATCCGGAAATAAAACAACAGCTCAGTTCATTCATAATCAAATGCTGATAGTGTGGGTGACATTAGATTACACATGTACCTCTTGGGGTGGGACCGGCACACTAAGGATGACTGATTTCAACAATTCCACTGGGGTCGCACCCAGAGGACCCCTGACCCCCTCACATAAAAGGAAACACCTACTCTCATTGCACTCTCAGGCCACAGAAACATCCTCACAAGCCAAACATTTCTGAGTCTTTTCCATGACAACCACAACTAGCAAACACACTGGCACTGACAACTTCAGCAGTAAACATCATTCAGGTTTTTACAGTGTAAAGAACAAAAAGCAAGCAGAAACAGGGCATGTCACTGTACTGCGCGCGTTTGATTAAAACCTTCGCTCACTGCTGCAGTCGGCAGCTTCATTGGCAGATGTCTCTGCAGCAACAAATTTCTGTTTATGAAGGGTAAGATTGCTGCTTAGTGGCGTCAGCGGAGGTGCGCTCTGGAAGTCAATGATAAATCAGAGAGGAAAGGAGCAGGACAATGAGGCTTGTTTCTTAGAAGAGCAATGCTCAACACAAAAGCTGATGTGATTCAGACTGAGCTCACAAAAAGCAACTATTCATAGGTCGTGGTTTAAGTGTCACATCACCACCTTCTCTAACACTAAAGCTGATGTAAGCTCCCCAGTACATGTTTTGCAGAATATTATAACTAAAATCAGTCAATTTATTAAATATTTGACAGAAATTTCATCAACTGTGATGATGAATTTTCCCAAAACATTTGTAAAGCCTAAATGAGAATGTGCAAATTCTAAAATCATGATTTGCTAAAATATTTACACTTACTCTATTTACATATTTACATTTTCACAGGTGATAATTTCCATATTTACAAGTATAAATAATTTCATTAGTAATTTCAAGAGTTTAAAATACTCAGCTGAATCTACCTCTGTGGCTTTTCCTCGCATTTACCATAGTCTAAGTGCTTCTAGTTTCTGACTGAGTTGTACCATCACATGTTAGTTAGGAACAAGGAAGTGACGTCGTTGTGAAGCTATGGAAGTGTGGAGAACAGCAAAGAACTGCTGAAGTTATCTGTCTCCATCTTGTTCTTCACACATTGAACCCACACATTACACTTTTGTTGCTCTAATGTGATAATTTACTGATATTTGATCGTATATTAGGTACATTTGGGTTTTGTTCTGTTGGATGGACAAAACACACATGAACATGTCATTTGGGAAACTGTGCCGCTCATTTTCAATTTTCTAACACTTCCATTATTCATGTAATCAGTAACAAAAATGACTATGTTAGTTGGATTACAACAAAATATGTTTTGCCACAGTTGTACCGTCATTCTGGAGGGATATCCGTGAGGGTTCATGATAATATCTGGACAGATGCCTGTGTCACAGAATGGCATGTCCTCCTGTGGGACAATAAGACCACAAACACCTGCAGCAGAAAAGAAAACACACACACATTAAATAAATCAATACTCACATCTGTGCACACAGCAGCATGGCTGTACTTGCAGATAAAAAACAAAGATGTATCTTCAGTTAAAGACTAGTGAAGCAACACTAAATGAAAATAACTTTTTTTAACTGATTGTAATTTATGAAAATTTTTTTTTAAGGTTTTTGTTTTTTACATGTAAAGATTAGTTAGTTGGACAAAACCAGCAATTCAAATGCTTTCAGAAATAGAAATGGGTATTTACAGACTGCACATTAATGAAGAAACACAATTAAAGACAAAATGTTAGCTGCAAATTACCCATTTTCAGCAAAAAAATATTTTGTCCACTACCACAACAAACCAGGCAGTTCTGACTAAAAAAATACAACTTTTAGTACAACTTCTCATAATGCCGCTGTTGTTTTTAGGGTGTGCTGATGCTAGGAGCTTGATGTGGACCTCTGGTGGAGCATGACATTTCCATACTCATGTAGACAGACACAGTCCTCTTTAGATTCACATGATGTGGGGGGACAAGCGCCCTGGTAGGCAGGAGTTTAAGTGTGAGTGCAAATGTTTGCTGAGGGGCCGAAGCACTCTTGCCTGGCCAGGGTAAACAGATTGTACGCCCATTTGCAAATGAAAAAAAGAGGAGAGGAGAGAAGAGAGCAGGAAGTGGAGAAAGGTGCTTAGTTTGACAGGGAGACCGGGATTACACATCCATGACTTTGAGTTCAACTCAGAGGAAGTGCAGGGGATCAACTGGAGAGGAGAAGTTGACTATTATCCGACCAGTCAGTGCTGCAGCACACAGCAGACTGCTGATGCCTTACAGGATATTGTAACAGGATGTTGACTGGGAACAAGTGCAACGATTTACTGGAAAGTCATCCAACAGCAGGAAGAAAGTGAAAAGAAAAGAGAAAAGGCGAGTACGGGAGGGCCAGAAGAGAAAGTGAAAAGAGAAAATAAAAGAAAGGCTGTTAAAGAAGTTTGAAGCTCTGAGTAAAAGCAGGATAAAGATGAAAGAGGGGAAGAGAACAGAAAGTGGAAAATGGTGGAGAAGGGAAGCAGAATCAGAGAGAGAGAGAGGGAGTGAGAGGGAGAGACACTCGTTCCCATAGCAGACATCCTTGGTGTTGTTTGTTTTGTGTGAAAGTGAATGATAAAAGAGGCATGAAATCAGCAGAGAAAGGCAGGACAACAGCAAGGGTCCAGAGCCCTCCATCACAGCTCATACAGCTCCATGCTGGCAGCTCGCACAATAGGCCCCTACTACTGACAACCCCTCCATCTCCTCCCCGAACTCCACAGCTGTGTGTGTGTGTGTGTGTGTCTCTCCGGTAAATAATTAACTTATTCTGCTCTGCTGACCAGGACTTATGAGACTAGTCATGAGAAGCTGGGAGTTCTATCACTGCAGCCAAATTCACCTCTAATTAAATAATAAAACCTTGGTTTGTGATTCTATTTCAAATTTAGGAATCTGTGTAAATTACTTGTCAAACAGAAAGCAGTTATTTCTACACAAGCTCAACATCACTGGAGCACAATGGCAGATTTTACAGTCTTTTCTTGGACCTGTAAAGAAGCTGCGAACAGCTCAATGTGTATATACAGAAGTCGGATTAAAACTGTGAAAACATCAGTAGCACATCTGGGCCAGATCTCCTCCAGCTCACCCCACAGCGACCTCTCTCTCTCTTCATCACTATCTGAGACAGAAGACATTGTCCCATCCCGAGCTGACCGCCCAGTGGCCACCACGTTAATGAAGAGAGTAAATTATGCATGGCGCCAGTTAGCTTTTTGATTAAAACATCATACAAGCCCTCTATAGGGGAGGTGCTGCAAAACAATGAAGGTTGTAAACACTTTTTCCCCCAGTAGCAGCAGAATACTGCTGGGGTGTAATAAATTTGCATAGTCTGGCCGAGGACAAAGAGCCAATTAATTGAAAAGAGCTCTTGAAAGATGAGGACAGGGGGCAGTGATAGAGCAACAGCTACTGGGACTTGACTCAACAAATGTTCTAACAGAGACGACCAAGTTTTTTTTTAATCGTTTCTTTCACAACAAGTTCAGATTTGGTCTTGAAGTGGTGAATGTGCAGCCCTTGTTTCAGAGAGAGGATGTGCGACTGTGCTAAGTTTGGCACCTTTCTGTCCGTGACGACTGCTGAACTTGTCTCCGATCTCTGGTCTCCTGGTCTGCCTCAGGAGGATCTTGATGAGGAAAGCATCTTCAGCATTGGAGGAGATCATGACCTTCTCAATATACGAGTCTGTTGAGCCCTTGTAGCTGCAAACCAACAACAACAACAAAAAAAAGCATGATTTGCAAGAATTCAAAGTTTTGCCCCGTTTTAAGTCTACACACAGAAGCTGTACAGGTGGGCTGCATCAAAGGTGACACAAGCTGAGGCCAATGAACACGCTGTGTGTGTGTGTGTAGGTAGGGTGAGAGCCCGTGTGCACTTACCTGATGGGCACGTCCCTGTACTGGGGCTGGCCTGGCTGGGTACTGCCCTCCAGTGGTGTCTGTGTGACAGTTGGCATGGACTTGTTCACCAACACCTGCTTGTTCTCCACTCTCTCACCTGTGCCACACACAAGTGTTAGAAAAGCCCTCCCAAATACACAGCAGGAAATCATGTGTCATTTTGGTGCAGATATTCACCAATAACTTCTTTGTTCACTACCTTTATATTTAACTCTGGGTTTCACCTCTCATTATGATGTGTCACCTGTTTGATGGCAACTTATTTCAATTAATCTTCCTCTTTACTGTCACTATAATTATAAGCAAATCACTCCACCTGCAGAAGTTGCTCTGAAACAATATGTACAACTTGGTGGAGTCTTCCAGAGACATCCAAACGTGCACTAATCCAGCATTTACAAGTATTACTTTTAAATACCCTGTTGCTGAAGGTGTCAGTGCCAATGCTAATGCTTCATTTTACAGACTTTAGACGTGATACAGCATCCTCTCTGTCCCTCTGAAAAGAAAATCTTTAATACTCCACCAGTAACACAGTACAACATATTTAATACAGTAAGTCCCCAGTCCTGTGAAGCTCCTACAAAATTAACTTTCTTTATTTTATCCCCTTGGTTTTAAGATCTCACAGCCCAGCTGGGTGTCATCTGGCCCAGCTCATACTCACCGGGGGAACAAATGCCGTCAGCATCCAGGATGCTGTGCCTCCAGATGGGCTTTCTTGTGGCAGCATCAAGCATGGGACCCATTACCTTGTCAAAGGTCTGGTTGGTGTAACGTCGCAGTGTGCACTTAGCGTTTTTATAGACGAGGCACCGACCAAATCCTGCAGAGGAACATGATTACTGTTAAAGACAATCCGTTACTGGTGGCCGACACGTGGGTGAGCCGTGAGAGAGGAATATTTTTAATAAGTGAACTTAATATGAGACAAATTCAATGAAAGTTGAGAGCATGATGCTGAAATCTTATTTGTCACCTCTGTCCAGTGAGGCTTTGTTGAGGACCAGAGCGTCCTCAATGTCGTAGCCGCTGTAGCTCATAACGGCCACAGTGGCATTCTGACCAGCAGGCAGCTTCTCAAAGTCGATCAGTTCAATGGTTTTTGTTTTGACCATGGGCCTCTGAGGATACGCCAGCAGGTACATCAGAGTGTCAATGCGGTTCCTCTGGTTGTAGCCGATAGTGCCTGGGGGAAGAAGATTGGAGACAACTATGACAGTTGTTTATATATGAAATGAATATACTCAATTTATCAGCGTGGCAACCAATCAAATATTAGACAGGTTTAATCCTCATTTTGGGCGGGTCAGGACTGGTGTACTCCGTTTCGAGTGGCGCAGCGGAGGAACGGGGCAAATTATGGCATAAAGACCGGCCTCCCTGGAAGCCTTGACATTTGTCAGATGCTATTATTTCACAATCAGACTACAAGCACAGAGTCTGTGATAATAAGCCCGAGCCACACAACCAGATTTGCACATGTATAGGGCTGTCCACACAAAACAGACAAGGCAGAGGATATTGGGCCAAATATAGTTCCAGTCTGTTTTTGTGCAGATGGGGGGAGGGGAGGAAGGGATGAACGGAGGTAAAGTGGTGGGGTAGGGGCGACAGAGGTTCTTACGAATGTTAGCAGGGCCGTTTGGGGAAGTTTTGGTTACCAAGGAGCTGCGGGTGCACACTTTGTGGTCTTTCGCAGCTGAGCATACTGACCCCCTGAGCACAGCCAGAGCAGACACAATGAATTGCTAATGACACTCTGGGTGACTGGCAGGGAAAGGGCCTCCGCACACACATAGCACAATAGAAAACCTACGCAAGCCCCATGTTTGATGTTCATGCGCATACGCACACACTGACACACAAGTCCTCACACATAAGAAGAACACTAAATCACACATACAAATGTATTCTGACAAGAATTAGACCAGGAGCAGAGTTTTAGGAGACAAACCAGCAGGCATCTTAGATCTATACTTTTTGTTATTCTAATGTCCTTTTGTATGATTTTAACTTGTGCAAATAAAACCCTAAACTCTGAACCAGCAGATTTAGGTGGCTTAAGAGTGGCATTCGTATAAGATTAAATAACTGTAAGTGTCTGTGTTGGTTTATGCACAGACATAAACGCTGCAGCTGTGTGGAGATCTTTCACACTTTGTTGTCCTGATTGCTGAGTGAAGCTACCTGCTCTGCTGAGTCTTACCCATTGCCTGCTTGCCCATAGCACACTGGTATGTGTTTCTGGGCGACTGGTTGTGGTGGGGGTAGGGAATAAGGCCGGCACACACCCCGAGTAGAGTGAAAGGCTCAATCTCCAAGTGCGTTGTGTCTCTACAGAAATAAAAAAATACATACATAAGGAAATGAGTAAACCATTGTGTTGTCTTATATAAACAAACATGGAGGATGTCTACAGTTGTATTCTATTGCTAGATGAATCACATGGCACTTACTTGTTGATCATATGTTCATACAGGGAGATCTGACAATCATTCTCCTCATTGACATCTAGATACTCCACCAGGCCTTCATGCAGAAAATCTTCAAACGTTCTGGAGTCAAAAAAACAAAGTGTCTTTCTCATAATACACATGATTCTCTGCAAATATATTCTCTTAAAAACTCTTACAAGCTCTGAGTCCCAGTCTCACCTGTATCCCTGCGACAGATCTTCAATGTGTTTGCTCTTCACCATCGGCTGTCCCTTCTTCACTATGATGTACGGCCTGAAGGGGAATAACAACACCGGGCAAAGGGAAATACTGTCAAACTATGAATGAGTTACTTTCAACCACCTTGTTATTACAACACCACCACATGAGGTAGAAAGGTCTTATAGAGTATTACATTCACAAAAGAAAAAGGAAAAGATGTGAATGTCCTTATTATGGAAACTGAAATATTGCAAATATGAAGTGGTGTCCTACTCATTGCGTACCAATAACTTTTATTTTTTTAAGCTGCGTGTTGCTTTAGGTATAAGTTTAGATAAAAATTTTCCCACCTGCAGAGGCGACCTCCATCAGACGAGATGTAGACGCAGCGGTCAGTCAAGTTTGTGGAGATGGATACAAACTCATTTATGAAACCTGCCCTACGCATCAGCCTGAAGGTGTTGACCAATTTAGGATGATCTCGAATCACACCCAATATATTACCTGTGGACAAAACAAACTGAAGTGATTAACTCCTTTAACTGCTGATTTCTAATAAATAATGTGTGGTTTGGTGCGAGTTCTAATAATCTGTAGCCAGATTGAGATTTGAGAGTGAACAAACATTTTCATTAATTTTTTTTGTGTGTGTTTCACAGCACTTTTCTAATGCTTGGTTGCAGCTAATGGTGTTCATTACTGATCTGTCCATTACTTTTGCATGGACAATACGCATTAAACATACTGTCTATAAAATGTCAGAATAGTGAAAACATTTAATGATTGTTGAGACTGACACCTTTTAATTACTTGTGTGTGCTCTGGCTTATCAATTCTGCCTGAAAAATGACTCAAACGATTAAATTGACAAAACACTGCAGCTTCTATAGTTTCTTGTGAACTGACTGTGATTGTTTTAGCTTTAATATATACTCTGGTCTGTCTGATGCATGACAGATCAAACTGCTGTAGAAATACTTTGCTGTAGAAATTACTCTGGAAGTACCGAACATTATGCAGAGTCTACTTTTAGAGGAATTGGCAAAACTGCACTTCCCCAAATGTTAAACCAAAGTAAGGAGCAAAGCAGCATGCGTGTACAGTTGTGTACTCTGAACCTCCACGACTGGAGAAAGCAGAGCTCCAGCTGCCTGCAGGGTTTTGTTCATATCAAGCCTGACAGACAAATAACTGGAGAACAGAGGAGACACTGTGCTCTGCCTCTGTGTGAGGGCACATTTGCAGTGAACACACTCTGGGGCTTTGACACCTGCTGCTACCAGCTAATTAAATGGTATGGCAGCTAATATAATTTGACAGTTATCAGTGGCAAGACAAACATATACAGTAATTAAGGGTCCAAGTTCTGACTCTGAATAATGCCTACTGCTGCCATGAAATTAATGACTTATCAGCCTTCCTGCATAATACAAAACTGCCTTCTGTAAACCAAATAGAATATTTTCCCTTTGTGTTCTTAAGTAATACATTTAAAACAGGAAGGATTAGACTTTCATGTGATCTAAAGCGAAAGCATCCGGTGTTAATTTATTTATTTATTAGGCTCTACTGGTGAGCAGGAGTTTTACCATTGAGGAAGACGAGGAAGACGCTCGGGTAGGAAAGCTCCTCTCCACACAGCAGGTTGACGTCTTCAACCCCAAGGTTGAAGGCTAGTTTGATGATTGGACCGTCCTCCATGTCAGTGGTGATGTGGGTCATCAAAGCCAAGTTCTTCACAAGACCACAGGCCTACAGAACCAGAACACCGACATTAGCTGCACACAACACTTATTTAAGCGTTTATTTAAATGTAGAGCAACATAAAGTTAAACATGACACAAGGATACTGAAGCAAACGTCTTTGTGAAAACCACAAAAATCATTGTGCAACAATATTTATTGGGCGTTTATCAGAAAAAAGTTAGTTTTGTGGGCTATATAGTGCTTATGTTTAACTATTTTTAGCATTCAACTGTTAACTTCATTAGTTTGACTGAGGGTCAGCAGGAGCTGGTGAAGCGTTGCTGCTGCAGCTCACTCACCTCTCCCTCAGGAGTGTCAGACGGACACAACATGCCCCACTGTGATGGCTGCAGCGAGCGTGGCCCGCTGACCTTCCTGGTCTTCTCAAACTGGGAGGAGATCCTGGTCATCATGCCAAGAGCGGAAATGTAGGAGAGACGAGACAGGACCTGGGTCACACCCTGACGGTCCATCTTGAATCTCTTCAGTGACCAGTTGCCCTATGTAGAAAAAAAGCATTATAACAATGCCCAACGTTTGCATTCACTCTCTGTATGTTAAGTTGACTTAAAACAAACATACCAGTGCTTTCCAAGCCATTACAATACAAACTGATGGGTCTGCATGATTACTGTACCTCTACCTGCAACATGTTGCTTCTGTTGCTGTGACCAATACCTGCTGCACTATATATTAAATTCATACAATTAATCCAACACAGAAAGAGCAGTTTTTTATATGTCAGTGTGTGTAGTCTCAGAAGATAATGAAAAATAACAATCTCAATTACAGTGCTGTGAAAAAGTATTTTCCACCTTAATGCTTTGGGACTCCAGTGAAGCACAGTGAGAGCCATTATCCACAAATGGGAAAACTTGGAACCAACCAAAGGAGTGGCCGTCCAACCAAAATTATTCTAGAGCACAACGACGACTCATCCAGGAGGTCATAAAAGAACCCAGAACAACATCTAAAGAACTGCAGGCCTCACTTGCCTCAGTTAAGATCAGTGTTCATGACTCAACAGTAAGAAAGAGACTGGGCAAAAAGGCATGGGGGAGTTCCAAGGAGAAAGCCACTGCTGCTTTGCCAAACTTTTGGCAAATGTGACTTTTGGGCAAATGTTCTGTGGACTTTTTGGAAGGTGTGCTTCCTGTTACATCTGGTGTAAAACTAACAGCATTTCATAAAAAAAACATATCATGGGGCTACTTTGCAGGTTCATGACCCGGAAGTCATCCAGAACCTGGAGTCTGGACATCAGTTTGTGACCTCAAGTGCAAATGGGTTATGCAGAAGGACAATGATCCAAAACACACCAGCAATTTGAAGTGCACATGAATCCAACTTAGATGCTGTAGCATGACGTTAAACAGGCCATTCATGCTCGAAACCCCTCCAGTGTGGCGACTTAAAACAATTCTTTAAGGAAGAGTGGGTCAAAATTCCTCCACAGAGATGTTAAAGACTTATCGCCAGTTATCGCAAATGCTTGATTGCAGTTGTTGCTGCCAAGGGTGGAACAACCAGTTATTAGGTTCAGGGGGCAATTACTTGCCACAGGGCCAGGAAGGTTTGGACAGCTGTTTTACTATAATAACACTTATTCTTGCAGCACTGTACTTCGTCTTTGTGAAGCACTGTGCACTGTACTTTAAGTGCAAACTAGATTTTTGTTTGTTTTAATGTGTATCACTGCATTTTCAGCAGACAAAACATTACATTTAAATATACAAACCCAAACCTGAGAAAGAAACTACAATAAATGAAAAAATTACAAGACCAGTTCCTCTTATTTTATTTTATTCATCCACACAGAGCAAGAGGAAACGTTTTTAAAACTAACCTGTGACTTTATCTCTATTTTCCCAGTTTTTATCAACTAGTTACACATTTGTATGAGCAGCATCTCATGAAAGTAACTGGAAGGTAAACAAACATAACCTCCCATGTAAAAATTCATTTATGTTATCTCATAAGCCAGTGCTCACCGTGGATATGGCATTGACCATGCCATTGGTGATCTGATCCTGCCGCATGTGTTTGACCACATCAAACTGAGCTGCTCTCTGTTTAGGGATGATCTGGTCAGCGATTTTCTTCAGTTCAGAGTTAAACTTCTTAAAAAGATCTTCAAACAGCAGGGACAGGAGCTAGAACAGATAGAGAGAGACCGCTGGCTTTAAAAAAAAACATTTTATATTGATATTTTTCACTCATCAAGTCATTAAACACAGAGTGAGAACGACAAATCATTTCACAGATAGAGCCGTCATCGTATCTTCACAGGGTCTCCTGGCATGTCGCGTCTGTTTGTGTCTCTAATCAGCACTGAGGTGCGTTGACAGTCAGATTTAATAACCTGGTGTGTTGGCTCACTGATAAGCCTGACCTGGCCTCCAGCCCAGGTCCCTGTCCTGCTCCGCCAGGCCTACAGGAGGCAACCTCTCTCACAGTCCCCACCCACCTTGTACATTAACATACATCAACACAAACAGACAGAGCGGCTTGAAATTAATGAAGAAATTAAGCTTCCGTTATGCAGCCAGGCCAATTAGTTGAATGTCAGGGAACCATAATTGGAGAGTGAGGAGATTGCTGGTGTTGTTAGTGTGTAAGCCCCTATTGAAAGAGGGCTCTGTGCTCCCCTCCTCCCATCTCGTGCCCCTTATACAGAGCAGGATGGGGTGGGGGAATTAAAGGCCTTAAGACAGCAGTAATTACATTATCAGAGCCGGGCCTGCGGATTAGCTCAATCGCTCCAGTCAAGGCAGCAATTCTATTGTCATGGTGCTGAAAAATCCCTATGCTTCCACAGCCTCAGGATTTTGGTGCCACCGCATATCTCTCTCCTGACAAAGCCAGGCTGAAGTACGGGGGGGTGACAAAAACAAAACGGAGGAAAAAAGCTGAGGAAAACAATGAGTTTTATTAAAAGAAGGAGCCAGGAACAAAGATGCAGGTGAGAGATCACGGCTGGAGCAGCCTCTGTCCTCTGGTCCTACACTGTGATCCATTCACTCTACAGCTAGTGAGCATTTTTATTTCATGTCTATAAAGGAATTGTTAATAAGCAGTGTGTGTTTTGTTTTCTACAGGTTCTATGAGTAAAGAAAGGGCAGTAAACAATGAATGAATGAAATGAATAAACAGCCGGGTCAACAGGGTGTCTCATTTACAGTTTCCTGTTGATCAGAGGACAAGTTCACAAATAAACTGAACGTATTAGGCCTGATTGTTCAGTCTTGCAACGTGAAAAGTATGGCGACCATCTCAAAAGGGGATTAAATAACAAGCTGTAAATGAGACCACATGGAGGACAGGTGCATAAAGACATACCTGTCCGGCTAACTCCAGACGTTTGTTTCCATAGTAATCTCTGTCATCCACTTTGTTGTCCCCCTGGGCCAGGATCACTCTCCTCACCATCACAGCCAAGTAAATACACTTGGCCCGGAAGTTAAACTCTTTGACCTGCATATAAAATACAAAACGGTTATAATTTGTTGGGTATACCGAGTAAATCCCATGATTCTTGTCTATTTACATACAGGCACATGTGTGAGGATAAGAGAGGCCAACAGCTCTCTAGCCTCCTCCATCTTGGTCTTCTTAGGGCCTCCCCACATGCGTTGTCTCCGCACTTTATTCCCGAGGTACCTCAGAGCCTGAGACACAGAGCAGCAGATGTCAGGAGCCAAACAGTAGACATGACTATGTTCTATCCTGAATGGTGTCAATATAATACCAAAACTATATTTTTGATTCTTTAGTTTAACAAATACTTAA